>WFAB01001596.1:0-130747 GCA_018977245.1 Lethenteron camtschaticum
CGGGGGGGGGGAAGGACAAAAAACCAGCACGACAGCGAGCAGTTCGACAGAAATTAGTTTGCCAATCGAGATGACGATTTCAAAGTGCAGCGTAGCACCCAAGAGCGTTCCAGTAGGCCTCAGAAGGTCAGGTAGAAGTACAAGGAAACAACGANCCNATTTTTACCCTCTTTCTTACCACTAATTACCCAATAGGGTAATTACTGGAACTACTACGAGGTTTATAACGGTAAATGCTATAAGGTAGAGGTNATCATATAGCTCTTGATTCCTTACACGCTTGTTGTCATTGGTCGTTCCGTTGTCGCAAATTTTTAACTTTACCTTCCCGGGTACGACTACTTGGTANACTTAGTCGTACTGATGACAACACTATCTCATCATAAATCCTTTTTATATGTATTCGGCGGGTCAATTGTCCACACGGTCAACTCACTTGGCTGTAAACACCACGCCCCTTATCGGGCAAGCTCGGGGCANTTCCTGGAGTCGTGGAGTTCTGCCATTAAGACATTTTAAAAGCGTTTTTGAGTTTGTTTTAATANACTTATTAAATGTAGGCCAGGACTGCGCCACGGAGCTTCTAGCGGTAACTCACCGTATTTACGGGTAATACTTAACGCTACCTTTACCTACCGGGTAATTCTTCCGTACCTTTACCTGAGAAGGTTTACATCGCCTGCTGCTGCTGCTCCGAGGATCGAC
Source organism: Lethenteron camtschaticum (assembly GCA_018977245.1). Lineage (NCBI taxonomy): Eukaryota > Metazoa > Chordata > Hyperoartia > Petromyzontiformes > Petromyzontidae > Lethenteron > Lethenteron camtschaticum. Next base: position 706 of record WFAB01001596.1, read on the forward strand.
GGGAGGTTGCGTGGTCGGTCGGTCATCGCGCGTTGTCCCGCGTCAACACCAGCGTGCCTCCGCAGGGGTGCGCCGACGGGGAGACGTCAGCGGAGGACGTGCCGGCGTGCGGCCCACCTCCACCTCTCGCCTGCCCGTCCGCAAGTTGACCAAGCGCCCACCAGAGGTGGACGGGGAATCCGTGAGTTGTCCTCGCTCGCTCGCCTCACCCCCCACCCCACTCCATCGCTCTCGCGCGAAATGGTCGTGGTACGACGATGAAAGCGGACTGCGAATGGCGGAGCGTAACGATAGCCGTTCAAACGAAGGGGAGGGGGTCCAGCGCGTCCGAACATCGCTTGCCAATGCAGCGACATCCGCAAGGACTGCTGCCCGGTCAGCCTTGCGCTGGGTGCCGGATAGGCCGTGCCTCGATTGAACGATCCGCGACACAACGGACACAATTATAAAAACACGATAGTAGCGTATAGTGTCGAAAAGGTAAACGCATCGCTTAAAAAAATCAACATACAAATAAACTACATTTTTTTTTTACTTACCAGCATCAAGACCACTGCGGGAGGACGTGCGATGCGATAAATAATTTACGATATTTAGAATCGGAATGTTGACTTGTTGCAGCAGGAGGAATCCTGTGAGCTATGAAGCTCTTCGTCACAGGTGTCCAGTCAGGAGGGGGGCACAGGGTCAGAACGTGAGAACAACAACACGACAACAACGCTGACATTGACAAAAACATGATGGTAGTGTGAAATGTGGGAAAGGCAAATTAATCCCTTGAAAAAAGATGTCCACAACTAAAACTCAACTGTGTTTCTATACCTTACCAGGTAGAGNCCACGGCCACGGGGCGTGCGGTGCGAGCTGCCTTGCTTGTGTCTCACCCCCCCACCTCCACACCCCCGTCCGCTGTCCAGAGGTCGCAACCGGGTACCCGATACGCCCCTACCGATACCCGGCTACCCGTACCCAGCCGGGTACGAGTACCCGTTTGCGACCCTGGTGTGGCCGGGTACGGGTAGGCCGTGAGTCACTGGTGAGTAACCGTTTGTCACTCATTTCGGGTAGGGTAGGGAACGGGTACCCATACCCGCCGGGTACGGGTACCATTTGCGACTCTGGTGCGGCTGGGTACGGGTAAGGAATCAAAACCCGTTTGCGACCTCTGCTGTTGTCCCTGTGTGCCGTGTGTCAGGTCAGCAAGAGGCAGCGTCTGGACGGCATGTTGCACGCGGACGGGGTGGGCAAGGGGCAGCAGCAGCAGCGCTCGCTCTCCACCATGTCGCTGTACAGGTCCCAGCGCGGCCACGCGTCCCGCCAAGGTCTTCTCGGCTATCACGTGTGAGTGTGGGTGGGTCTCTGTGTGGNTGGGTCTCTGTGTGAGTGTGTGTGGGTCTGTGTGTGTGTGTGGGTCTCTGTGTGGTGTGTGTGGGTCTCTGTGTGGGGTCTCTCTGTGTGTGTGGGTCTCTGTGAGTGTGTGTGGGTCTCTGTGTGGGTGTGGGGGGCTCTGTGAGTACTTGTGGGTGTGTGGGGGTCTGTGTGAATGTGTGAGTGTGTGGTTCTGTGTGCGAGTGTGTGTGTTTCTCTGTGTGAGTCTACTGGGGTCTCTTTGTGAGCGTGTGTGTAAGTCTTTTTGTGGTGGTGTTAGTGGTGTGGTGGTGGTGTTGGTAGTGATGTTAGTGGTGGTGTTAGTGGTGGTAGTAGTGTTAGTGGCGTTAGTGGTGGCGGTGGTGTGTTGGTAGTGATGTTAGTGGTGGTGTTAGTGGTGGTTGGTGTGGTGTGTTAGTGGTGGTAGTAGTGGTGTTAGTCGTGGCGGTGGTGGCATTTAACCGGCTCCGCGTGGGGCGGCCGTTTCTCCCTCTGCAGCTCGCCACACGTCGGCGCCCAGCAAGTCAAGGCGGCTGTCCCCCGAGGCACTCGGCAGGCCAGCTGGCCCGGGCCTCGCGTGCACGGCCCCGGCCGGCGCCCCTTCCACCACGGCCCCCGCGGTACGTTGACGGCGCGCGGCAAAAGGGGCAGCCGCCTTCGTGGTTTCGGCATCCGAGTCTCGGCTGTCCGTGGGAGGATGATCGAAGATGCGGAGTACTCGAAAATGAGAACGCTTGAACTGTGATTTCGATATTCTTGGGTTTTTTCGGTAAAGTCACGTAGGTAAAAAAATGTAAATTAATAAAAGTTAAATAAAATAAAATCACGACGTTTCGGGGGCAACACAAGCTTCCGTCTTCAGGTGGAACCGTCACAGCACGAAGCTGTATCAAGTAAAGAGAAATTCCAAGAAAACAGTCCTTGTATATATTTACTGGTTGAGGGTGGGAGGAGCCAAGGTAGGCCCTGGATATTATTTTTGTGAGGTTCGGTGCGGCTGAAGCACGTTGTTAGGAACGAGCCTTTGTTGTGTAAACTAGATGCGGATGATGTGTAAAGGTGCGTGTAAAAGGGACTGAGCCTTTAGTTATGTAGAGGTGATGCGGCTGAAATAGATGTCGTTGAGCCGTGTGTGACCCGTGCCCGTGTGTGTTTGTGCGATCCTCCTCTAGACAAAAGTCCCTGGGGCCGTCTGCTCGACCTCTGTGCACCTAAAGCAGCAGGTGAGTGTGGTGTGTGTGCGTGTGTGTGTGTGTGTGTGTGTGTGGTGTGTGGTTGTGGTGTGTGTGGGTGTGTGTGCGTGTGTGTGTGTGTGTGGGTGTGTGGTGTGTGTGTGTGTGTTTGGTGTGTGTGTGGTGTGTGTGGTTGCNGTGTGTGTGTGGTGTGTGCGGGTGTGCGTGTGGCTGTGGTGTGTGTGTGTGTGTGTGTGGTGTGTGTGTGTGTGCGTGTGTGCGGTGTGTGTGTTGAACCGTGTGTCGTGTGTGCGGTGTGTGCCTCAAAAATAGGTGTGTGTGCGGTGTGTGTGTGGTGTGCGTGGTGTNTGTGTGTTGTGGTGTGTGTGGTGTGCGGTGTGCGGGTGCAGCGCTGTACTCGACGGGACCCGATTCGAGCTCACGGAACACCACCAGAAACTTTGGGTCCNGAGCCTCCCTGGGCNATGGCATAAAACCTGGTATGTTGTCTGCAGGGGAGAGCGTCTTGGGCGTGTGCTGGCCACCANCCCCCGTGTGCCNTGCCGGCCATGGTGCTGTTCGCTAAAGCATTCCAACAGTCTGTTGAGGCTACNCGGGGGTGTATTTNTGTGNGGTGTGCGGTTAGTCGACGGGACCCAGTTCGAGCTCACGGCACACTGACATTATCTGGGTCTCCGTGGGCATCGCTAGGACTCGATGTAATTCTCAAGATCCGATGTAATTTTGTGGGTGATTNCGTGAGTGTATGTTTCGCTGTNACGGGCCAATGTCCTTCATAGCTCCCTGTGTGAGTCTGACTCTCAATGTAAGTCTGTGGGTCTCTGTGAGTACGGGTCCCTGTGTGAGCCTATGGTTCTCTGTCATTTTATGGGTCTCTGTGCGAGTCTGTGAGTCTATGCTAGTGAGTCTGNNTGGGTCTCTACGTGAGTCNGCGAGTCTCNTGGGTCTCTCCATGGGTCTACGGGTTGGGTCTCTGGTGAGNCCTATGTGAGTTACGGGCTCTTGTGAGTCNCNGGCATGGGTCTTGTATGTGAGTCATCTNGTTCNGTGANCCGANGGCTCNNTNACTGGGTCNNTCANTGCGATCTAGTCTNCGCACTTGGGGTGGTACTCCNTNNCTTGGGTTNTGTCACTTATTCACTCATGATTTTTTATAGTTTCTTTCTTNGTCCTCTTTTTTCCCCGGCAGCGAGCGGAGCCCGGAAGCGCGGCGTGGGACTCAAGGGCCGCCTGGGCTTGATGGAGGCCAACTGGAGCCGACCAGGCGCCATCAATGCTGGAGCTGTGGGCGAGCTGGAGGGGTGCGTGTCCTGCNGGGCGCGAGACGTCAGTGAGCAGCGAGCAGGTGTCGCGTCTTCAGTCGGAGCTCAGGTGAGAGACGTGGCGGTGAGGTGTGCGCCTCTGTCGGAGCTCGGGTAGCGATGTCAGTGAGCGGTCCCTGTGTGTGTGTGTGTGCGTGTGTGTGTGCGTGCGTGCGTGTGTGTGTGTGCGCGTGCGCAGCAAGACGGAGACGGAGCTGGGGCCCTCCGCCGCCAGGTGCAGGAGCTCACCGAGGAGCTGTCGGCGGCGGCGCGAGCCCGGCAGCGCGCCGAGCGCGACCTGGAGGCGCGCGACGCCGAGAACGCCGAGCTGCGGCGCTCCGTGGCCGAGGCGTCGGCGCTGCGCCTCGCCATGACGACGCAGATCGACGTCGCCGAGGTGTGGGAGCGGGCTGGGCGGGCTGGGAGCAGAGGTCGCAAACGAGTTTTGATTCCTTACCCGTACCCGGCCGCACCAGGGTCGCAATCGGGTACCCTACCCGGCTACCCGTACCGGGCCACCGTACCGGCCGGGTACGGGTATCGGGTACCTGATTGCGACCTCTGGGATGAAGCCATGTGCGGCTGGGTTGATTCTAGGAACTTGAATTGTGAGAAGAGACAAGACGTTGGGAAATGAGTGACAAACGGTGACTCACCAGTGACTCACGGCCTACCCGTACCCGTGCACAGGTCGCAAACGGCTACCCTACCCGGCCGGGTAAGGGTAGCCGGGTGTGCGGGAGGTCGCGGGTTCAGCCGCGGCGGCGAGCTGTCATTCGGGGGCACGGCGTTGCAATAAAAACTAAAACATTGTTTTTCATTTCGATTGAAAGCTGTTCGTGACTGCATGGATTCATCTTCTTGGTTCTTTCGGTAAAGTCATCACGTAGAAGGGAAATAATAAAATATTATAAAACGTTATGAAATACAATTCTCACGACGTTTCGGCCACAACACAAGCAGCCGTCCTCAGGCGAAGAACAGGTCTGTCGGAAAGACAGCGTCTGAAGTCTTCAGACGCTTCTGAAGTTCATTCAGACGCTGTCTTTCCGACAGACCTGTTCTTCACCTGAGGACGGCTGCTTGCGTTGTGGCCCGAAACGTCGTGAGAATTATTTTATTATTTTTTTTTATTTTATTATTTCCCTTCTACGTGACTTTACCGAAAGAACCAAGAAGATTATTTTTCATGGTAAAGTTTTTGGGTTTAGATCGCGTTATTTATTAATGTGTCGTAACCCTCCACCACCCGACACGGCCAAGCAGTAAAAAATGTGTCACGTTGACAAAAGACAAATAGTTCACTGCTTTAGCCACCGGTGTGTTCTGGCAAATTGCCCGATGATGCTGGATGTGTAATTACCAGCGAAACGTCGTACTCAGAACTTGTAAATGATGTTGATTCACTCTTCAACACACCGGTGAGCTAAAGTAGTGAACTATTTTGTCCTTTGTAAACGTGACGCATTTTTTTACTGTTTGGCCGTGTCGGGTGGTGGAGGGTTACGACACATTGATAAATAACGCGATCTGACCCAAAAACTTTTAGTATGAATAATATTGGTCGCGAAAGCCGACATGTTAAACTCCATTTTTCTAAAAAGTCAAAAGTGTACCTGGCCTGCCACAGGCGCCACGGTGATATCACCGCGACTGTTGTTGTTGTTGATGCCGTTGTTGTTGTTGTTGATGCTGTTGTTGATGCTGCTGTTGTTGTTTATGCTGTTGATTTTGTTCTTGTTGATGTTGTTATTTATACTGTTGTTGATGCTGCTGGTCTTGTTTTTGCTGCTGTTTTTCCTGTTTATGTTGCTGTTGTTGAGTTTGTTGATGTTGCGATTGATGCTGCTGTTGATGCGGTTTCTGTTGTTACTGTTGTTGATGCTGCTGCTGTTGATGTTGTTGTTGATACTGTTGATGCTGCTGCTGTTGTTTATGCTGTTGATGTTGTTTATGCTGTTGATGTTGTTGATGCTGCTGTTGTTGTTTATGCTGTTGATGTTGTTTATGCTGTTGATGCTGCTGTTGATGTTTATGCTGTCGACGCTGCTGCTGTTGTTTATGCTGTCGATGCTGCTGTTGACGCTGCTACTGTTGATGTTGTTGATGCCGTTGATGATGCCGCTGTTGTTGTCGACGCTGCTGCTGTTGATGTTGACGCTGTCGACGCTGCTGTTGACGCTGCTACACCGACGCTGCGTCGCCAGTGCCGCCTGCGTGAGCGCGAATCGGCGCTGCGGGAGGCCGGCGAGCGTGAGGCGGCGCTGGGGGCGGAGGTGGCGACCCTGAGCGCCAGCATCGAGGAGCAGGGGCGGACGCTGCAGAAGTACGAGACGGAGCGGCGCTACCTGCACAACTCGTGCAGGAGCTGAAGGTGACGGCGGGGCGGAGGGGGGGGGTTCGGCGGGGGGACCGGCGCTTGCTGGCGCTGGCGGGGCGGAAGAGTTAAAGGGGGGTGGGCGCACGCGATGGAACTAGCGGCGATTCGATGACTACCACCAACGTCCTGTACGCCAAGCGAGGTCGTTAACATTTCATAGCCACCGTGATGATGATGGTAAGACTTGAACCAGGGTCTTAGTGTGGTGGGTCAGTGTCTCTAACAGGACTTTGTGAACNCCTCTACAGAGAGCCAGACCTAGAGTCTTAGTGGTGCTGGTCAGTGTCTCTAACACGGACTTTGTGAATCCCCTACAGAGAGACATCCAGACCAGGGCTTGAACCAGGGTCTTAGTGGTGGTGGGTCAGTGTCTCTAACACGGCCATTGTGAACCCCCTTTACAGAGAGACACCCAGGGCTTGAACCCAGGGTCTTAGTGGTGGTGGGTCAGTGTCTCTAACATGGCCATTGTGAACCCCTTTACGAGAGAGACACCCAGACCCAGGGCTGAACCCAGGATCTTAGTGGTGTGGGTCAGTGTCTCTAACACGGCCATTGTGACACCCCCTACAGAGAGACACCCAGACCAGGGCTTGAACCCAGGGTCTTAGTGGTGGTGGGTCAGTGTCTCTAACACGGCCATTGTGAACCCCTATCAGAGAGACACCCAGACCAGGGCTTAAACCCAGGTCTTAGTGGTGGTGGTCAGTGTCTCTAACATGGCCGTTGTGAACACCCCTACAGAGAGACACCAGACCAGGGCTTGAACCCAGGGTCATAGTGGTGGTGGGTCAGTGTCTCTAACACGGACTTTGTGAACACCCTTACTAGAGAGACACCCAGGGCTTGAACCCAGGGTCTTAGTGGTGGGGTCAGTGTCTCTAACAAGGCCATTGTGAATCCCCCTACNAGAGAGACACCACCAGGGCTTCAGGGTCTTAGTGGTGGGGTCAGTGTCTCTACAAGACCATTGTGAACCCCTATTACGAGAGAGACACCAGCAGGGCTTGAACCCACTGGGTCTTAGTGGTGTAGATGTCTCTAACATGGCTTGTACTCTGTAAATGAGAGCCACTGGTTCTCACGCTTGAATGTAGTGCCCTGGTTCTTGTTCTGTAGATGTAGATGCCACTGGTTCTTCACGTTCGNAGAGAGATGCCACTGGTTCTTCATGTTCTGTAGATGTAGATACCACTGGTTCTTCAGTTCTTAGTAGACCACTGGTTCTCACGTTCTGCAGAGAGATGCCACTGGTTCTTGTTCTGAGATGTAGTGCTGGTTCTTCAGTTATGTNGGCCACTGGTTCTCAGTTCTGTAGATGTAGATGCCACTGGTTCTTCACGTTATGTAGATGCCACTGGTTCTTCACGTTCTGTAGATGTAGATGCCATTGCTTCTTCACATTATGCAGATGTAGATACCACTGGTTCTTCATCTTATGTAGATACCATTGCTTCTTCACATTATGCAGATGTAGATACCACTGGTTCTTCACGTTTTGTAGATGTAGATGCCCTGGTTCTTGTTTTGTAGATGTAGTGCCACTGGTTCTTCACGTTTTGTAGATGTAGATGCCACTTCACGTTCTGCAGATGTAGATGCCACTTGTTCTTCACGATGTAGATGCCACTGGTTCTTCACGTTCTGCAGATGTAGATGCCACTGTTCTTCAGTTCTGCAGATGTAGATGCCACTNGTTCTTCAGTTATGTAGATGCCACTGGTTCTTCANGTTCTGCAGATGTAGATGCCACTGGTTCTTCACGTTCTGCAGCTGTAGATGCCACTGGTTCTTCACGTTCTGCAGCTGTAGATGCGACTGGTTCTTGACATTCTGCAGACGCAGTTGCCACCGCCACCATCTATTGCGCGAGGCGGTCGGCCTTGCGGCTCTCGGTCCGAACGGTCAATTGGACGTACGTTGACGGGCCTTGTTCGTATCTCTGAAAGTTCGTAAGTTGAGGAGTCAATGCCCTGCCTCCCGCCCCGCTGTCCGTGAGCAGCAACATCCGGGTGTTTTGCCGCGTGCGTCCCTCCTCGGCAACGAGGTGACCAAGTCTGCGGAGCACATCTGTTTCCCCAGCATGGACGACTCCGGCATCGCCCTCGTCAAGCAGGAGGAGGTGACCCGCAAGCCGGCACCTCGTCGCAAACATCCCCACCCTGTAGCCTTAACAGACTGTTTGGGGCAAGCGCTGTTAGCGAGTAGCCTTAACAGACTGTTTGGGGCAAGCGCTGTTAGTGAGTAGTCTTAACAGACTGTTTGGGGCAAGCGCTGTTAGTGAGTAGTCTTAACAGACTGTTTGGGGCAAGCGCTGTTAGTGAGTAGTCTTAACAGACTGTTTGGGGCAAGTGCTGTTAGTGAGTAGCCTTAACAGACTGTTTGGGGCAAGCGCTGTTAGTGAGTAGTCTTAACAGACTGTTTGGGGCAAGTGCTGTTAGTGAGTAGCCTTAACAGACTGTTTGGGGCAAGGGCTGTTAGCGAGTAGTCTTAACAGACTGTTTGGGGCAAGCGCTGTTAGTGAGTAGCTTAACAGACTGTTTGGGGCAAGCGCTGTTAGTGAGTACCTTAACAGACTGTTTGGGGCAAGCGCTGTTAGTGAGTAGCCTTAACAGACTGTTTGGGGCAAGCGCTGTTAGTGAGTAGTCTTAACAGACTGTTTGGGGCAAGCGCTGTTAGTGAGTAGCCTTAACAGACTGTTTGGGGCAAGTGCTGTTAGTGAGTAGTCTTAGCAGACTGTTTGGGGCAAGTGCTGTTAGCGAGTAGCCTTAGCAGACTGTTTGGGGCAAGCGCTGTTAGTGAGTAGTCTTAGCAGACTGTTTGGGGCAAGTGCTGTTAGCGAGTAGCCTTAACAGACTGTTTGGGGCAAGTGCTGTTAGTGAGTAGTCTTAGCAGACTGTTTGGGGCAAGCGCTGTTAGTGAGTAGCCTTAACAGACTGTTTGGGGCAAGCGCTGTTAGTGAGTAGTCTTAGCAGACTGTTTGGGGCAAGTGCTGTTAGCAAGTAGCCTTAACAGACTTCTTCTTGGTTCTTTCGGTAAAGTCACGTAGAAGGGAAATAATNAAAAATTAACCCGTAAAAACAAAGTTTTTCACTATAAATCCTTTATATGCGTGGCGCTAGAGTCCTCTCGTCCTCTGGCTTAGATGGCTGCCATCTATGGGTCAGATGATTGCCTGCCACCATTAAGCAATTGTAATTAAATAAAAAAATTACCTAAAAAGTGTAAATTTTGGAAACATTTTCACGAAATAATTGTCACGCACAACGAGTTGTGTGAAAATGTCAGCTCGATTGGATCCCGTCGTAAGCGCGCAAGCAAGCAANCAAGTGAACTTAATATAAAGATTAAAAACATAATAATATAATATTTTATTAGTTTATTATTTTATCCTTCCGTGACTTTAAAAGAAAAAAAATAATCAAATATAAAATAGAACATATAAATAATTATTTTTTTATCTTTTTTTTCTATTTTATTATTTCTTCTACGTGACTTTACCGAAAGAACCAATGAATCTCAGTCACAAGCTTTAAATCGAAACTTAACAGACTTATCAAACGTGGTATGTGGAAGAGGGAAGCAGTTAAACTCATCTTAAGGAGAAATGTTGTTGTACATTTGCGTTTAATGAACAAAATACAAATGGCACTGATAACACTGGTCACACACTTTTTCTCATAAGGTATTCCAACGGTTTTAAGTATTTTGTGGTGCTGATTCCAAAGTTTTTGCCTATCACATCAGGTTGTTGAGATATCAAACATTGCATTTTCAATAAAAACTGCGGAAGAAAAATATTAAATAAATGTGGATGTCTACATAAAATATATTATAAACGCACTATCCTAAAAATACAGCACCATATATTAACACTAAAGCAGTCACTGACTCGCAACAACTTGCAATCATAATTGACTGAGTTAATTTCGGGTAAAATCAATGAAAAGGGGTATGCCGATAGCATAAAATGAGATGTGATAGAGCAAATCTGAGATGAGATTTGGAATCAGCACCCTGAAATTAGTCTAGAACAGCTGCAAAAGTCCAGGCCAGAAAAAAATTTTTTTTGTTGACCAGTGTAATGGGTTGACAGGTTTGGTAACAACAACAACTACAACTTATTTTCTTGGTTCTTTCGGTAAAGTCACGTAGAAGGGAAGTTAGAAAATAATAAAAACAAAGCATAAGAAAATTATTTTATTATTCTTTATTTTATTATCACGTAGAAGGGAAGTAATAAAATAATAAAAATAAAACATAATAAAATTAAATTTCGATTTAAAGCTTTCGTGACTGCAGGTATTCATCTTTTTGGTTCTTTCGGTAAAGTCACGTAGAATGAAATAATAAAATAATAAAAAATGAAACATACTAAAATAATTCTCACGACGTCGTGAGGATAATAAAATTATTTTATTATTTTATTATTTTATTACTTCCCTTCTACGTGATGACTTTACCGAAAGAACCAAGAAGGTGAATCCTGCAGTCACGAAAGCTTTAAATCGAAATAAAAACAACTGATTTACGCGGCGACCGAGCGTCGTCGGCGCTTGCGCCGCGTTTGACCACTTGCGCCGCGTTTGACCGCTTGCGCCGCGTTTGACGGCTTGCGCCGCGTTTGACCGCTTGCGCCGCCTTTGACCGCTTGCGCCACGTTTGACGGCTTGCGCCGCGTTTGACCGCTTGCGCCGCGTTTGACCGCTTGCGCCGGGTTTGACCGCTTGCACCGCGTTTGACCGCTTGCGCCGCCTCGCGTGTCCCCAGTCGCACACGGGTCGCGGCGAGTCGAAGCCGCTGCGCTACGAGTTCTCCTTCGACAAGGTGTTCCAGCCGAGCTGCTCGCAGGGGACGTCTTCCAGGAGATCTCGCAGCTCGTGCAGGTTGGCCCACTCGCTCACTCACTCACTCGCTAGCTAGCTCACTCTCTCGCTCATTCTCGCTCGCTCACTCTCTCACTCGCTCATTCTCTCGCTCGCTCGCTCCCTCTCTCTTGCTCCCTCTCGCTCACTCTCTCTCTCTCGCTCGCTCACTCTCTCGCTCACTCGCTCCCTCTCTCTTGCTCCTCTCGCTCACTTTCTCTCTCGCTCGCTCATTCTCTCGCTCACTTTCTCTCTCGCTCGCTCATTCTCTCGCTCGCTCGTTCTCTCTCACTCCCTCACTCTCTCATTCGCTTATTCTCTCACTCGCTTATTCTCTCGCTCGCTCGTTCTCTCTCTCGCTCGTTCTCTCTCACTCCCTCACTCGCTCGCTCGCTCATTCTCTCGCTCGCTCCCTCACTCTCTCACTCGCTCATTCTCTCTCACTCTCTCGCTCGCTTGCTCATTCTCTCTTGCTTACCTCTCACCTGACCGCTCGACAACAAGAACAACCCCCTAGCATGTCGCTAGCCCTCAACCCCTCACCCTCAACCCCTCGCCCTCAACCCCTTTCCCTCAACAACAGCTCCCTCGCCTGTCGCTAACCCTCAACCCCTTATTCTCAACCCCCTCGCCCTCAACAACAACAGCTCCCTCGCCTGTCGCTAACCCTCGACCCCTCTCCGTGACCCTGTCCCACACGGAGTGATTTGCCGCCCTGACGCGTGCTGTCGTCTCCAATGGTGACGACGATGAAGACGACGATGATAATGACGATGAGGATGACGATGATGATAACGACAATGATGACGACGACAGTGATGGTGACGACGACGATGATGATGACAATGATGATAACGACTGATGACGATGATGACGACAGTGATGGTGACGATGACGATGATGATGATGATAATGACGATGAGGATGATGATGATAACGACTAATGATGACGACGATGATGGTGATAATGACGATGATGATAACTGATGACGATGATGACAACAGTGATGGTGGCGACGATGGCGATAATGAGGATGATGATAACGACAATGATGACGATGATGGCGATAATGACGACGATGACTAAGATGATGATGACGATGATGACGATGGCCATAATGACGATGACGAAAGTGATGGCTAAGATGATGACGACGGCCGTGACGAAGATGTAAACCTCCGCACCCCCCCACCCTCACCTTCCCACCCCCCCACCCCCCGCCCCGCCCGCAGTCTGCGCTGGACGGCTACAACGTGAGCATCTTTGCCTACGGCCAGACCGGCAGCGGCAAGACGTTCACCATGGAAGGGCCGACGAAGCCGACTTCTCTCCGCACACCGAGGGCGTCATCCCGCGTGCCGTCAAACAGATCTTCTCCGCCGCTCGCCAGCTCGAGCCCAAGGGCTGGAACGTACGGCGCGGTCGTGCATGGTCGTGCGTGGGGTGTGTGTGGGGGTGGGTGTGTGGGGGTGGTGTGGGGGGTGGGTGTGTGGGGTGTGTGTGGGTGTGGGTGTGTGGGGGTGTNTGGGTGTGTGTGNGGGGTGTGTGGGGGTGTGTGTGGGTGTGTGTGGGTGTGTGTGTGTGTGTGTGTGTGTGTNTNGGTGTGTGTGGGGGTGTGTGTGTGTGTGGGTGTGTGTGGGGGTGTGGGGTGAGGGCGTGTGTGCGTGTGTGTGAGTGTGTGATGTTGGGGGTGTATGGGTGTGCGAGCGCGTGTGAGGTTGTGTGTGGGGTGAGGGCGTGTGTGTGTGTGTGCGAGCGTGTGATGTTGTGTGTGTGTGTGAGCGTGTGATGTGTGTGTGTGTGAGCGTGTGATGTTGTGTGCGTGTGTGTGTGTGAGCGTGTGATGTTGTGTGCGTGTGTGTGTGTGAGCGTGTGATGTTGTGTGTGTGTGCGAGCGTGTGATGTTGTGTGTGTGTGTGAGCGTGTGATGTGTGTGTGTGTGTGAGCGTGTGATGTGTGTGTGTGTGTGAGCGTGTGATGTTGTGTGCGTGTGTGTTTGAGCGTGTGATGTTGTGTGTATGAGTGTGTGTGTGCGTGTGTGTGTGTGAGCATGTAATGTTGGGGTGTGGGTGTGAGCGCGTGAAATTTGTCTCGCAAGTGCGCCGTCTCTAACACGCGCGTGCGTGCACCGCCCGCAGTACACGTTCCGGGCCTCCTTCATCGAGATCTACAACGAGAACCTGCGGGACCTGCTAGCGGGGCCGCGCACCGGCAAGTCCCAGCCGCTGGAGATCAAGCAGGCGCCCTCAAGGGGAGCGGCGGTAGCGCCGCCGCCGCCGCCACACGCCCAGCTCACAGTCACCAACCTGCTCTACACCCCCGTCACCACCGAGGCAGAGGTTCGTGCGTGCGTGCGTGCGTGCGTGGGTGGGTGCGTGGGTGGGTGGGTGGGTGGGTGCGTGGGTGGGTGGGTCGGTGGTTGGGTGGGTGGGTGGGTGCGTGGGTGGGTGGGTGCGTGGGTGGGTGGGTGCGTGGGTGGGTGGGTGCGTGCGTGGGTGGGTGGGTGCGTGCGTGGTGGGTGGGTGGGTGCGTGGTGGGTGCGTGGGTGCGTGCGCACGAGTGAAAACGGGGTGCGGTAGTGGAGCGCTCGTAATATAGGTTATTTTTTTGGGGGGGTTGGATCGCGTACATTTTACGCTATCTTACGCATAAAATGTACGAACCCTAAAAGGACCTTATTATGGATTTCTATTGGTCTCCAGAATCCGACGTGGTAGCGTAGCGGTCAGCGCTACGAACCCGGCGACCGAGGTCAAGTCCCGCTCACGGCGACGCCGGTGCCTCCCCTAGGTCGACTCGGCCTCAAATGAGTACCCGGTGCGGTGTGCGGTAAACATCGCCATCGGGGAGACAAAGGCGGCCGGGAGTGGTTGCTGGCCCACCCGGCCCCTCGTGTACCACAGCGCCGGTAGCCTTCACGGCACTTGCCCCAACAGTCTGTTACAGGCTACACGGGGGGTCTTTGTATTTGTTGTGCGGTGGTGCAGCGGTTAGCGTGTGTACGGGGTGTTTTGTGTGTGCGTCTGGCCTGCCACTCCGTCACCTGGTGGCGAATAGCCGCTATTGGTGCGTCTTGCAGTGCGCGTGAGCATTGTGTGTGTGCGCGTGCGTTAGTGTGTTAGGGGGCTGTTCTTGCGCGCTGTGCTGTCGTGCCGTTGCGAGTTGACGCACGCTGTGCCACCGTGCTACCGTGTCGCTGTGACACGCTGTGTTCGCGTACTTCTGCGCTAGCGTGCTGCGGTAGCGCCAGCGTGCTGCGGTAGCGCTAGCGTGCTGCGGTAGAGCTAGCGTGCGATGTGACCTCGCGTTGCCCCCCCCCCCCCACCAGCTGGAGCGCCTGCTGCTGATCGCCAAGGGCAACCGCTCGGTGGCGTCCACCGCCGCCAACAACCGCTCGTCCCGCAGCCACAGCGTCTTCCAGCTGCACATCCGCGGCAGCAACGACGTGACGGGGCAGCAGTTCACGTGTAGGAGCACGCACGCACGCACACACGCGCACGCGCGCACACACGCAGCANACACACACACGCAGCAACACACACACGCAGCAACACACACGCTCACGCACGCACACACACGCAGCAACGCACACACACACTCACGCACGCACCCACGTGACGGGGCAGCAGTTCACGTGTAGGAGCACACACACGCAGCAACGCACGCACGCACACATACGCATTCACACACGCACACACCCACGTGACGGGGTAGCAGTTCACGTGTAGGAGCACACACTCACGCAGCAACACACGCACGCACACACGCACACACGCACGTCATCACCGGGGAGACAGGCGGCCGGACGTGCTGTTGACCACCCGCCCCACCCCTCACGTGCCGTGCCCCGGCCTTCATAGATGCTCCGTAACACCTTGCCCCAACGGTCTCTTAGAGGCTACGCGGGGATCTTTGTCTTTGTGCGAGCTTGTGGACGCGTGTATTCTGCGTGTTCCCGCGTGTCTGTGTGTCCACGCATGCGTGTTCGTGCGTGCTCACGCTTGCTTGAGTTTCGATTTAAAGCATTCGTGACTGCAGGGATTCATCTTCTTGGTTCTTCCGGTAAAGTCACGTAGAATGGAAATAATACAATAATAAAGTAAAACATAATAATATAATATTATAATATATATTATTTTATTATGTTTTATTTTTATTATTTCACGTAGAATGAAATAATAAAATAATAACAATAAAACATTTTAAAATAATATAATATATATAATTTTATTATGTTAAATTTTTATTATTTTTTATTTCCATTCTACGTGACTTTACCGAAAGAACCAAGAAGATCGTGCCTGAGTGTTGACTCGTGCCTGTGTGCTCACGCGTGCCTGTGTGTTCGTGCGTGCCTGTGTGTTGACGCGTGCCTGTGTGTTCGCGCGTGCCTGTGTGTTCGTGCGTGCCTGTGTGTTCGCGCGTGCCTGTGTGTTGACGCGTGCCTGTGTGTTGACGCGTGCCTGTGTGTTGACGCGTGCCTGTGTGTTGACGCGTGCCTGTGTGTTCGCGCGTGCCTGTGTGTTGACGCGTGCCTGTGTGTTCGTGCGTGCCTGTGTGTTCGTGCGTGCCTGTGTGTTGACGCGTGCCTGTGTGTTCGCGCGTGCCTGTGTGTTGACGCGTGCCTGTGTGTTCGTGCGTGCCTGTGTGTTGACTCGTGCCTGTGTGTTCGTGCGTGCCTGTGTGTTGACGCGTGCCTGTGTGTTCGTGCGTGCCTGTGTGTTGACTCGTGCCGTGTGTTCGTGCGTGCCTGTGTGTTGACGCGTGCCTGTGTGTTCGTGCGTGCCTGTGTGTTGACTCGTGCCTGTGTGTTCGTGCGTGCCTGTGTGTTGACTCGTGCCTGTGTGTTCGTGCGTGCCTGTGTGTTGACGCGTGCCTGTGTGTTCGTGCGTGCCTGTGTGTTGACTCGTGCCTGTGTGTTCGCGCGTGCCTGTGTGTTGACGCGTGCCTGTGTGTTGACGCGTGCCTGTGTGTTGACGCGTGCCTGTGTGTTCGTGCGTGCCTGTGTGTTGACGCGTGCCTGTGTGTTCGCGCGTGCCTGTGTGTTGACGCGTGCCTGTGTGTTCGTGCGTGCCTGTGTGTTGACGCGTGCCCGTGTGTTGACTCGTGCCCGTGTGTTCGCGCGTGCCTGTGTGTTGACGCGTGCCTGTGTGTTCGCGCGTGCCTGTGTGTTGACGCGTGCCTGTGTGTTCGTGCGTGCCTGTGTGTTCGTGCGTGCCTGTGTGTTGACTCGTGCCTGTGTGTTCGTGCGTGCCTGTGTGTTGACTCGTGCCCGTGTGTTCGCGCGTGCCTGTGTGTTGACGCGTGCCCGTGTGTTCGCGCGTGCCCGTGTGTTCGTGCGTGCCTGTGTGTTGACGCGTGCCTGTGTGTTCGCCCGTGCCTGTGTGTTCGTGCGTGCCTGTGTGTTCGCGCGTGCCTGTGTGTTGACGCGTGCCTGTGTGTTCGTGCGTGCCTGTGTGTTGACGCGTGCCTGTGTGTTCGCGCGTGCCTGTGTGTTGACTCGTGCCCGTGTGTTCGCGCGTGCCCGTGTGTTCGTGCGTGCCTGTGTGTTGACGCGTGCCTGTGTGTTCGCCCGTGCCTGTGTGTTCGTGCGTGCCTGTGTGTTCGCGCGTGCCTGTGTGTTGACGCGTGCCTGTGTGTTCGTGCGTGCCTGTGTGTTGACGCGTGCCTGTGTGTTCGTGCGTGCCTGTGTGTTGACTCGTGCCCGTGTGTTCGCGCGTGCCCGTGTGTTCGCGCGTGCCTGTGTGTTCGCGCGTGCCTGTGTGTTCGCGCGTGCCTGTGTGTTCGCCCGTGCCTGTGTGTTCGCGCGTGCCTGTGTGTTCGCGCGTGCCTGTGTGTTCGCCCGTGCCTGTGTGTTCGCGCGTGCCTGTGTGTTGACTCGTGCCTGTGTGTTCGCGCGTGCCTGTGTGTTGACTCGTGCCTGTGTGTTCGCGCGTGCCCGTGTGTTCGCGCGTGCCTGTGTGTTGACGCGTGCCTGTGTGTTGACGCGTGCCTGTGTGTTCGTGCGTGCCTGTGTGTTGACGCGTGCCGTGTGTTCGCGCGTGCCTGTGTGTTGACTCGTGCCTGTGTGTTCGCGCGTGCCCGTGTGTTGACGCGTGCCTGTGTGTTCGCGCGTGCCTGTGTGTTCGCGCGTGCCTGAGTCTTGACTCGTGCGTGCGTGCGTGTCCACGTGTGTGCAGCCCAGCTGAACCTGGTGGATCTGGCTGCAGCGAGCGGCTGGACAAGTCGCAGTCGACGGGCGAGCGGCTCAAGGAGGCGCAGCACATCAACAGCAGCCTCACGAGCCTGGCGCTCGTCATCATGGCGCTGTCCAACAAGGTCCGTCACCCTCGCCGCCCCAACACCCCAACACCCCAACACCCTCAACACCCCCAACACCCCAACACCCTCGCCTCCAACACCCTCTCCCTGCTACCCTCGCCCCATGGCACCCTAACCCCCGTCACCATGTTGCCGTGTCACCCATTCACCATGTCACGAACTCCCGTCACCGTGTCACCATTCGCCGTGTCACTATGTCACCCATTCACCATGTCACCCATTCACCGTGTCACTATGTCACCCATTCACCGTGTCACCCATTCACCGTGTCACTGTCACCCATTCACCGTGTCACCCATTCGCCATGTCACCCATTCACCGTGTCACCCATTCGCCGTGTCACTGTCACCCATTCACCGTGTCACCATTCACCGTGTCACCCATTCGCCGTGTCACTATGTCACCCATTCGCTGTGTCACTATGTCACCCATTCATCGTGTCACTGTGTCACCCATTCACCATGTCACCCATTCACCGTGTCACCCATTCGCCGTGTCACTATGTCACCCATTCACCGTGTCACCCATTCACCATGTCACCCATTCGCCGTGTCACTATGTCACCCATTCACCGTGTCACTATGTCACCCATTCACCGTGTCACTATGTCACCCATTCGCCGTGTCACTATATCACCCATTCACCGTGTCACTATGTCACCCATTCGCCGTGTCACTATGTCACCCATTCGCCGTGTCACTATGTCACCCATTCGCCGTGTCACTGTGTCACCCATTCGGCGTGTCACTGTCACCCATTCGCCGTGTCACTATGTCACCCATTCGCCGTGTCACTGTCACCCATTCGCCGTGTCACTATGTCACCCATTCGCCGTGTCACTATGTCACCCATTCGGCGTGTCACTATCACCCATTCACCGTGTCACTATGTCACCATTCGCCGTGTCACTCACCCATTCGCCGTGTCACTATGTACAGGCGCACTATATCACCCATACCGTGTCACTATGTCACCCATCGCCTGTCACTATGTCACCCATTCGCCGTGTCACTGTCACCCATTCGCCGTGTCACTATGTCACCCATCGCCGTGTCACGTGTCACCCATTCGGCGTGTCACATGCACCATTCGCCGTGTCACTATGTCACCCACGCCGTGTCACGTGTCACCCATTCGGCGTGTCACTGTCACCCACGCCGTGTCACGTGTCACCCACGCGCACTGTCACCCATTCGGCGTGTCACTATGCACCCACACCCCCCCACCCTGTGTCACACACACATCCCGTACCGCAACTCCAAGCTCACGTACCTCCTGCAGACCAAACTCAAAGACGTAGGCACACCCACACCACGCGCACGCACACACACACACGCACCCACCACACACACACCCACACCACACGCACACACGCGCACACACACCCAACCAGACCATGCACACACACCANCCACACCACACACACCACACACACACCCACCCACCCACACCACACACCCACACACCCACACCACGCGCACACACACACGCACACCCACACACACACACCACACACGCACACACCGCACACACACCCAACCACATGCACACACACCACACACACTGCGCACACCACGCACACACCCACCCAACCAGACCACGCGCACACACACCCACACATCCACACCACGCGCACACACACATCCACACCCACACACACACCCACACACCCACACACACCCACACCACGCGCACGCACACCACACACACTGCCCACACCACGCACACATCCACCCAACCAGACCCGCACACACGCACCCACACACCCACACCACGCGCGCACACACACACCCACACACACCCACACACCCACACACACCACGCGCACCACACCACACACACTGCCCACACCACGCACACACCCACCCAACCAGACCACGCGCACACACACCCAAACGGACCCAGACACATGCACACACACCCACACCACCCACACACACACACACCCAACCAGAACACGCACACACACCACCCACACACACTGCCCACACCACCCACACGGACGCACACACACCCGCACACACCACACAAAGACAAAGATCTCCCGTATAGCCTACAGACTGTAGGGGCAAGTGCTGTTAGCGAGAACCTATGAAGGCCGCACGTGTCCTCACCTGGTTGCACAGAATTCCTCTGCGTGGCGTCAAATATCGGTTTTACACGGNGTGGTGGTGGTAGCAGTGGTAGCAGGAGGTGGCTTTCCCGACCAATACCCACAATGGAGATGTGGTGGGTGAGATGGCGTAAATAAAAATGTGTGTCGTCAAACCCGCCACCACCCGACGCAGGCAATCGGCAAGTTGCGTTACTAATTGGCGGGTTTAGCGACACATTTATAATTATTACATTGGCGAGATCTGAGGCAAACAAAAACAGCCTCTTGTGGCGTTAAATGTGAAAGCTCCTTGACTTGGCAAACCCGTCTGGCGGGGTCCATGCGGTAACAAGGTCTGTGTTGTCTAACCACCCACGCACCCACACACGCACCCATGCACCAACTCTCACACTCACCCACGCATCCACACACACATCCACCCACACACGCACCCCCACCCACTCACCACACACTCACCCACCCACTCACCCACCACCCACTCACCCACCCACGTACCCACCCACACACCCACCCACACACCCACGTACCCACACACCCACCACACACCCACCACACACTCACCCACGTACTCACCCACTCACCCACCCACCCATGTACCCATGTACCCACTCACCCATGTACCCACCCACTCATGTACCCACTCACCCACCCACGTACCCACCCACCCACCCCGCAGGTTGATGTTCATCAACCTCAGCCCTTCGGAGGACAACTTCTCCGAGACGCTAAACTCGCTACGGTTCGCAACAAAGGTGCGTGCGTGTGTGGTGTGTGTGCGTGTGTGTGTCGTGTGTGTGTAGGTGAGGTGTGTAGTGTGTGTGGTGTGTGGTGATGGTGAGGGTGTGTGTGGTGTGTGTGTGTGGTCAGGATGTGTGTGTGTGGTGAGGGTGCGTGTGTGTGTGGTGAGCATGTGTGGTAAGCGTGTGTGGTGAACTTGCATGTGCGGTGAGTGTACGTGTGCTGTGAGCATGCGTATATGGTGAGCGTGCGTGGTGAGCGTGTGTGTGCGGTGAGCGTACGTGTGCTGTGAGCAAGCGTGCGTGGCGAGTGTGCGTGGTGGGTGAGCGTGCGTGGTGGGTGAGCGAGCGTGGTGGGTGAGCGTGCGTGCGTGGCGAGCGTGGGTTAGCGAGCGAGCGTGGGTGAGCGAGCGAGCGTGGTGAGCGAGCGAGCGTGGGTGAGCGAGCGAGCGTGGGTGGCGAGCGAGCGAGCGTGGGTGGGCGAGCGAGCGAGCGTGGGTGGGCGAGCGAGCGAGCGTGGGTGGGCGAGCGAGCGAGCGTGGGTGGGCGAGCGAGCGAGCGTGGGTGGGCGAGCGAGCGAGCGTGGGTGGGCGAGCGAGCGAGCGTGGGTGGGCGAGCGAGCGAGCGTGGGTGGGCGAGCGAGCGAGCGTGGGTGGGCGAGCGAGCGAGCGTGGGTGGGCGAGCGAGCGAGCGTGGGTGGGCGAGCGAGCGAGCGTGGGCGAGCGAGCGAGCGTGGGCGAGCGAGCGAGCGTGGGCGAGCGTGGGCGAGCGAGCGAGCGTGGGCGAGCGTGGGCGAGCGTGGGCGAGCGTGGGCGAGCGTGGGCGAGCGTGGGCGAGCGAGCGAGCGTGGGCGAGCGAGCGAGCGTGGGCGAGCGAGCGAGCGTGGGCGAGCGAGCGAGCGTGGCGAGCGAGCGAGCGTGGGCGAGCGAGCGTGGTCAATGCTAAGTTGCCGCTGTGGCTCAGAACCCTTTGCCTCACCGACCTCTGACCCCTACCCCCTGCCCTGTCCCCTCTGCGTGACGACGACGCAGGTCAACGAATGTGTCATCGGAACCGCGCAGGCCAACCGCACTTAGACAACCGGACTTAGACAAGAACCGGACGCAGACGGACGGAGTCGTCTCATCGTTTGAATCGTGCGCTGGGGGCGGGCNGGGGGGGGGGTAAGACCACTTTGAGAGTCCTGACGGAGACCTGAATCGGAGAGCAGCCCGCCCGCGGCTCGCGAAGTCGTGCAGTCGTGCGGTCGGGGTTTTATTTTAAATGTTAGCCCAGGGTTCCTGTTTGCGTTCTCAGTAGTCGCGCGCCAAAAACACCAAATTCGTTAGCGGTTCGCCAGCAGGCAATGGTCTCCACCGCCATCGTCGCCACTGCCGTCATGATAACCACGTCATCACGACCACCATCATCACCGTCATCATCATCACCACCACCATCATTATCATCATCACCACCATCATCATAATCATAACCTCATCATCGCGACCACCATCATCACCGTCATCACCACCACCATAATCACAACATCACATCCATCATTATCACCACCACCACCATCACCACCACCATCATCATCATCACCACCACCATCATTATCATCACCACCACCTTTATCATCACCACCATCTTATCATCATCACCACCATCATTATCATCATCACCACCACCATCATCATCATCACCACCACCATCTTTATCATCATCATCACCACCACCATCATTATCATCACCACCACCATCATTATCATCACCACTCATCATCACCACCATCATTATCATCATCACCACCACCTTTATCATCACCACCATTATCATCATCGCCACCACCATCATTATCATAACCTCATCATCGCGACCATCACCATCATCACCACCACCACCACCATCATAATCACCATCACCACCACCATCACCACCATCATCACCACCACCACAGCCTTAACGGACCGATCGGTGGTGGCACGCAGCCTTTCCAGCAGCCTGTCCCGCCACGCTCATCTCATGAAATGCATTTTATATCTCGTAGAGCGGTGTAGCATATGTAGTAGTATTGTAGTGTATCGTGTAGTGTTCTAGTATAGCGTTGTGTCTGTGTGTCTAGTGGTGTACGTTGAACTTCCTTCGCGCCATACGTAGCCAGCCGTTGCTAGTCGAAGGACAACAAATGTAAACACACAAACAACAACAACAACGAGCAGCGCCTCATGAAGGCCGGCACTGTGGCACGGAGAGAGGGGGGGGGGGGCGGTGTGGTTTGGCCAGCACCACAAAGACAAAGATCCCTCCCCGTGCCCGCGTAGCCTCAACAGACTGTCGGGGCAAGTGTCGCGAGCGAGTGGCAGCGCCGATGAAGGCCGGCTACACGGGGAAGTGGTGGTGGTGTTGGTGGTGGTGGTGATGTTGGTGGTGTTGGTGGTGGTAATGTTGGTGGTGGTGGTGGTTCCAGCCACACCAAAGACCTCGTGTGCCACAGGTCTGGCCTTCACAGCTGCAACTAACAGCACTTGCCCCCAGCAGCCTGTTAGAGGCTACACGGGGGAGTGTGTGGTGGTGGTGATGTTGGTGGTGGTGGTGGTTCCGCCACACCAAAGACCTCGTGTGCCACAGTTCTGGCCTTCACAGCTGCTGCTTGCAGCACTTGCCCCCAGTAGCCTGTTAGAGGCCACACGGGGAGTGTTGGTGATGTTGTTGGTGGTGGTGGTGGTGGTGATGTTGGTGGTGGTGGTTCCCGCCACACCAAAGACCTCGTGTGCCACAGTGCCGGCCTTCACAGCTGCTGCTTGCAGCACTTGCCCCCAGCAGCCTGTTAGAGGCCACATGGGGGAGTGGTGGTGGTGATGTTGGTGGTGGTGGTGGTTCCCGCCACACCAAAGACCTCGTGTGCCACAGTGCCGGCCTTCACAGCTGCTGCTTGCAGCACTTGCCCCAGCAGCCTGTTCGAGGCTCCGTGGAGGGTCCGGGGATCTTTTTGGCCCGTGACCTCCGGCCTGTTCGTCTCCTGTGCCTCCCGCCCCACCGCTTGCTGTCGTGTCGCTGTTGGGGCATGAATGGGAATGGCTTGGGGAGGTAAATAAACACAAAAGAATCCACGTCTATTTATCCTTTTGATGAGCGGCTTTTTTTTTAAGTTTGTTCGTTGCTGTGATTGTGTGCGATGGGGAGAAGTGGCGGGAGGCGGAGGAAAGACGACACTTATACACTACACTATACACTACACTATACACTACATTATACACTACACTATANACTACACTATACACTACACTTATACACTACATTATACACTACATTATACACTACATTATACACTACACACATTATACACTACACTTACTACACTACACTATACACTACACTACACACTATACACTACACTATACACTACACTATTATATACTATTGTAGTGCAGGACTTCGTCCCTGGGTGTCAAGGATCACACGGAGACCAGATTCTGTTCAGGACTGCCGCAGTTTATTCATTCTCTCTCCACACTTCACCTCGTCGCGGGCACTCGCTACCCCACACGTCTCTCTTCCTCTCTCTCTCCAAGCTACCTCGCATGCAGCGTAGCGCTAACCACTACACCCGCTGCTCCCCACACAGACACGCACACAGAGAGACATGCGCACACAGAGAGACACACGCACACACAGAGACACAACGACACGTGTGATGCGAACTTGCTCTGCGGGCGCACCACCTAAGATCTCACCACCACCAAGCGACGGTGCCGACGCTGCTTCCCCTCACCACCCCCCATAAACACACACTCGCACATTCCCCCCCACATAGAGCCCCGAGGGAGGTCACCTGGCCGACAGGTTTTCACCCAGAAGCCCTCTCATGGGGATAATCTTCACGGTTTCCTGCGGCCAGGGAATTGGGCGATCTCCCCGATGCTAACCGCACCGCGGCGCCGTGACTTTGGTTGAAATTACATGCCCAGCCGCGGTTAACACACACACCACACACACGGGTCGGCAGGCAGGTAGGGGCGGAGCCACGGACGGCGGGATAGCGGGGTCGCCCTCTGATTGGTCGGACGCTTAGCGACAAACTCGGATGCGGACGTCGCTGAGATCAACGGTCCGAGTGGAGCTCGGGTACAGGCGAGCGATCCGATTGGCCGGCGGATCGGGCTCTTTGATGTAGGTAACGAACAGGTCCTTGCNGGGTGGGCTGGTAGGAACGAATAACCAAAGAATATAAACATAATGTATTATTACACTTGTCTAGCCAGGAAAGCCTCACTGAGTCCAAAGGTTTTTGTAGGGTCCTGCCAAGTGTTTGCAGTAGAGGGCGATGTTGCTACACCTAATCGGACGATACGAAGGGAGAGTTTGAGGCCTAGTTCTAGGCTTTAGGCCGCTGTGAGTTAATTTTTAATTTAAATGTTTTAATTAAAAGCTATCTCAGGGAATTATAAGGGAATGTTACACTTGTTTAGCCAGGAAAGCCTCACTGAGTCTAAAGGTTTTTGTAGGGTCCTGCCAAGTGTTTGCAGTAGGGGCGATGTTGCTACACGGACGGACGATATAATCTATTGTAGGCTGGTTCACTTCGTTCCTACCAGTATAAGAGGACGATAGAAAGGGGCAAGAGGCTCTCTTTCTGCTCAAGTCCGCCTCGGGACCGGAAGCTTGCCGGCCACTGGACCGTCCGTGAGACGATCATCAGCGTAGCCAGGCCTCGCTCCCAGCGAGAGCTCCGTCCATCCTCGTCTCCCCCCCCCTCCCCGGCTCTCCACGCAGCCGAAGCATAAGTACGTGAGAGAGAGAGCGGGAGTTGGGATTTAACTTAAAAGAGTCTAGGGAAGTAAGGCAAACAACTGGGAAAAGGGGTCAGACCATGGAGATAATTATCAATATTTAATTCATTATTTTATCTTTAGATGTGACTTAACCGAAAGAACCAAATAATAATTCCTGCAGTCACGAAAGTTCTAAAATTAACATCGGAGATAAGTTAGCCCTGCCTTGCCGATTCCGACTGATTCGGGGAATTGTGACTAGTGGACTTAAACGTTAGCGACCAACAACAGCCTCGTGTGGTCCCTACGGGCGTGTGGGAAGCACGTAGTGGTGTGTGCGCGCTTGCCGTATCGCTGTGGTCTGCGTTCCGTGGGTACACGCTTGCGGCTAACGCCCCTCGCGAACCTTCGCCCATCTACAGCCCATAAAAGCCAAATATTTCTAAATATATTTCATTGAGAGCCATATAGTATTTTAACGTATAATACATTAAATATGTCTTACTTTTAATGCGACTTCTGGTCACGGAATCCGTGACCCGAGAAATTTTATCTTCAAAACTAATTTCTGTTTACTTTAAAATGATACAATATTATTAAGCAATATCACAAGTATTTTAAAATCAGTTCCAAACTGATTTTTTATTATTATTATTTTTTTCAACTCAAAATTGTCTGGGAGCCATATGCCGTCACCAGAGCCATAGGTTCCCGACCGCTGCTTTAAACGATCTCTGTGACACACCCCGGCGACAACGCGTGCGAGAGTGACATCAGTTTCCCTCCGACACCTGACCCCCGTTTAGCGCGCGTGATTGGTGCGGGGGTTGTGCGAGCGGAGGCGTCACGTTTGATTGGCTGGGAAGCAACAGAGTTAATTTTGGAGCTTTCGTGACTGCAGGAATTATTCTTTGGTTCTTTCGGTTAAGTCACGTCTAAAGATAGAAATAATAAACTAAGTAATAGCATATTACGACGTTTCGATTGCAACACAAGCAATCATCGTCAGGCATAAAAGAAATAGCAACACAAATCTAACTAGAAACTATATACAGACAAGTTTAGATGGAAGCATATTATATAATTTTTACGACGTAGAATTGTAATGTATTACTTGTTGTTAGTAACTCAGCTTAGTGTAGAGTATAGTAAGTATACTGATGGTGCTATGCAATTTATACTTTAGTTTTTTATGTAGTTTATACTTTAGTTTTCTACGTGGTGGTTGAGTAACTGCAGCTACATATCATTAACATTCCTTTCCTTTGTTACTGCTAATCCCTGCACCCCCCTTGGTGCTGCTGATCCTGCATAATGCATGGGCATAATATGACTTTGAAACCCCCCGCCCACCTCCTACGCATTTTCCATGTATATGCTAAATTCCTCTTCATATGCACATTCTTTTGTTAAGGCGCTCTTTCTTCCACCTCCAACGCAGCTTATATATAAGCTCCTAGCTTGGCATTGTCTCATTCTTCACCTGAGGACGGCTGCTTGCGTTGTGGCCAAAACGTCGTGAGAATTGTTTTATTATGTTTTATTTTTATTATTTTATTACTTCCCTTCTACGTGACTTTACCGAAAGAACCAAGAAGATGAATCCTGCAGTCACGAAAGCTTTAAATCGAAATTTAACCGCCTCTACGGGGAGGGTTTCCACATAACTTTGAGATCCTTCAACAAGCTCCGGGATAAGAAGGCTCAGCTAATCGAGTCTCTCACCTTTCTGAAGAGATGCCGCGACTCTAAGGTAATACCAAACGCATTTACACTAACATCTGCTGCTGTAACTTCTTCTAATGCGAAACGAATTCTGTCTAGAACTAGCTTAGCTCTTATCTCAGAGAAAATCAGACTTACGCGCACCGAACTAGATCAGTTAGACAAGACACTCTACAAATCACACTTATCTTTGAGTGTAACAATGTCCACATCGGATTGGGAACATGTGGAAAAAATGACTGCCTCTTCAGCTGCCGCTATGTCGACTAAATGTAAGGACAACTTGATTTCCAAATTCAACCGCCTCTCAAACAAGAAACCGGACCCACACATTGAAAAGCTAGATGTTAACAAGTGGTAATTAATCGCAGTAACAGTCCTATTTCTGAAGGTTTGAAATCCGTTTTAGCTAAAGGACTAAACTTTGCAGTCACACCTAGACACATACCAGTTAATGATATAATTGCTCGAGTAGATGTAGCTCTCAAGGGCTTGAGTCACATCGCTGCAGACGTAGCAAGATCTGAAATCTCTGTAACCCTCAAAAACGCTAAGATGCCAGCTAGCAACATCAGCAAAGATGAGCGTTTTGAATTAGCTCAATTAAAAAAGAGGGATGACATTGACATCCTCTCAGCCGACAAAGGCAATGCCACTGTCATCATGGACAAAATAGAATACAACAACAAAATTCAAGAACTACTAAACGATGGCAGCTATACAAAAATAAAAAGAGACCCCACCAACAGCCTCGTCTCCAAAACCAACAACATCATTTCTGCTTCAACCGCATTAATTGATCAGACCAAACAGTTCTCGTTGAAACCTTCTGCAGCCACGCCACCAAGATTGTACGGCTTGCCAAAGATACATAAAGAAGATACACCTCTTCGTCCCATTGTCTCTACTATCAACTCCCCCACTTACAAACTGGCTCGTTTTTTGTCCGAAATCCTACGGCCTTTCACTGGAAAAACCACCTCTGCAGTACTAAACTCTACTGACCTGGTATCGACAATCAAGGGATTGCCCTGTCCCCAGACGACCTGCTTGTCAGTTTTGATGTGGTTTCCTTGTTCACCAAGGTGCCTGTGCCTGACACCATCGCAATCATTGAAGACTTGGTTCATCAAGGACTGAATGCTGGGTACCCCCCCTGGTGAGACACTGCTTAACCAATACATACTTCACCTGGAATGGAACCTTCTACAAGCAAATTGAGGGCACCCCAATGGGCTCCCCCCTATCTCCGGTTGTAGCCAACATCTTCATGGAGAAATTTGAGACGGACGCCATCCAGACTGCCACTCTACGCCCGACCTTATGGAAGAGGTACGTAGACGACACTTTTGTCATCTGGCCACATGGCCGGCCTGCTCTAGACCAATTTCTCGACCACATCAATTCCATACACCCAGCCATCAGATTCACCATGGAAGTCGAAAATGATGGCAAGCTACCCTTTTTGGATGTCCTAATCAAAAGGAGACCTGATGGTTCAATGAGCCACTCTGTCTACAGGAAATCCACCCACACGGATGCTTATCTAAAACCGGATTCCCACCACCATCCATCCCAGAAGAATTCCCTCATCAAGACTCTATATCATAGAGCCCAATGCATCTCCGACCATGAACACATTTCCAGTGAACTCAAACACGTACGCCAAGCTCTTAAGGCTAATGGTTACTCCGACTACACAATCCGCAAAGCCATCACTCCAACCATCAAGAAGGATCCTGTTGAGGAGCCTTTCAAGACCATCACCTTACCTACATTGCTGGGGTCACAAAAAAGATCTCCAAAATCCTGATTAAACACAAGATCCAGGTCCGATTCAACACAGTACATAAAATCCGTGATCTGGTACCGTCTGTAAAAGATGTGGTTCCAGACATACAGTACCCTGGCGTCTACAAACTAAGTTGCCTCTGTGGTAGCAGTTACATTGGGGAAACCAAACGACATGTCTCGGACCGCATCCGTGAACATAAGGCAGACCTGAACACGGTAGGACAAACACCTCAGCCGTGGCAGATCACTGTTACAACTCAGTGGGCTCACATGATATTGACTTCTCCAAGACAGAGGTTCTCTGCAAGCCATCTGGCTATCATGAGAGATTCGTTCATGAGGCGATCCACATATACAAACACAGAGACAATTTTAACCGAGAAGATGGATTCTGGCTTAGCAATCATTGGAAGGACGTAATAAACCATTTCGACACACATTAGGGTGGGTAGAATAATACATAGTGTTATATTAAATGTATAAGGTATAGGTTGGTTTACAGCAATACAGTATATAATTTAATGTTGGCAGTATATAGTACGGTATATGCTCGTGTGATACAATAGAATAAAGTTTAGATGGAAGCATATTATATAATTTTTACGACGTAGAATTGTAATGTATTACTTGTTGTTAGTAACTCAGCTTAGTGTAGAGTATAGTAAGTATACTGATGGTGCTATGCAATTTATACTTTAGTTTTTTATGTAGTTTATACTTTAGTTTTCTACGTGGTTGTTGAGTAACTGCAGCTACATATCATTAACATTCCTTTCCTTTGTTACTAATCCCTGCACCCCCCCTTGGTGCTGTTGATCCTGCATAATGCATGGGCATAATATGACTTTGAAACCCCCCGCCACCTCCTACGCATTTTCCATGTATATGCTAAATTCCTCTTCATATGCACATTCTTTTGTTAAGGCGCTCTTTCTTCCACCTCCAACGCAGCTTATATATAAGCTCCTAGCTTGGCATTGTCTCATTCTTCACCTGAGGACGGCTGCTTGCGTTGTGGCCGAAACGTCGTGAGAATTGTTTTATTATGTTTTATTTTTATTATTTTATTACTTCCCTTCTACGTGACTTTACCGAAAGAACCAAGAAGATATATACAGACATACAAGCAGACAGACATACAAGGACACACATTACATTTCGATATTTTACTAGGTTATTTAATTTTAGTGTCTTTCTCCTGATTTTCAAGCTTGCGTGCCGTGCCACGTCGTCATCTTACTTGCAGCATCACGTTGTCGTCCACTCATTGATATGCTAATTTTTTCTCTGCCCCCTCCCTCTCTCCGCCCCCCCCCCCTCTCTATATTTAAGGCCCCGTCACAGAAACGACTCTCTCTTTGTGCCGATACGTGTCCTCTCTCTGTGTGTCCTTGTGATGTCTGTCTGCTTGTGTGTCTGTCTATAGTTTTCTAGTTAGATTTTTGTTGCTATTTCTTTTATGCCTGACGACGATTGCTTGCGTCGCAATCGAAACGTCGTAATATGCTATTACTTAATTTATCATTTTATCTTAGACGTGACTTTACCGAAAGAACCAAAGAATAAGCAACAGAGTGTTTCCAGGCGGCCGTGCGCCAGCCCCGAAGCTATGCCTCACAGGCAGGATCCGCGGGCCGCGGAGGTGCGGCTCAGGGAGTAGAGCCGGCGAGCGGCAGCCCTTCTTCCGCCAGCGAGGATCTGCGCAGCGGCAGCGGCGGCAGCTCTCACGCGAGCGAGGGTCCGGGACGGTNGGCCCTCCTCTCGTCGGGAGGGACCCGGGGCCAGCGGCCCTAACACACGCACAGAGACACACGCGCACAGAGAGACACAGACACACGCACACAAGAGACACAACAACAACAACAACCGCCATTCGCCACTAAGTGGCGGTGACATCACCACGACGCTTGTGTCAGGCTATGTGCACCTTGAGGCCACGTGAAGTGTCGAACGCCCGCTGGCAGGAGGTCACGGGGCAGACCCAGGTGCCACGGGTTGACTGAGATGACTGGCTGATGCACCACCTGTGCCCCTTACTTTGCTAACTTGCTGTGCTTTTGCTACCCGGCGCTCCGCTCGTTGTTATGAGCGTCGCTCCTCCGCCCTCCGTTGTTGCTGGAGGGCGACTACCTCCAACTGCCCAGTAGCGTCCTTCACGAGCCTCCTTCACAGAGGCCGATCTTGACACCGCTGGCACCAGTCAATGACAAGTCCACTCAGCTCCACGTCCACCTGTACCACATCACTCCATCTCTTCTCTAGCCCGTGCCGCGCCCGTTTAGCCCCCTCGATCCGGCCGAACAAAAGCTGTTTAGGCATGCGGTGGCTGGGCATGCGGGCTACATGACCCAGCCAACGCAGCCTTGCCTGCCGGAGGAGCTCACCGATGGGACTTTGCCCAGATCTTTCAAGGATTTGTGAGCTCCTCACACAATCCAGCCTGGTTAAACCCAGGATGGATCGTAGGCAGGCCAGCCTAAATGTTTCCAACCGGCGAAGATGCTCCATTAGGGGGTCCACGTTTCGCAAGCGTAGAGAAGGGAGGGGATGACTGTGGCCGAGAAGACCTGAAGCTTCGTGCGGAGCGACAGACAGGTAGCTTCCACACAGCGTTACGCACCGATAAAAATATTTGCCGCTGACTGATTCGGAGTGAACCTGTCAACTCCTTATCAGTGCCCGACCGTATTCAGACCAATTCGACCTTCTTGGTCACCCCTTACCCCTTATAAACCTCCACGTTCATCCTACAAAAGTCCCTTCACAAGGGAGAAACACAAACAAATAGACAAACATGATGTTTTTTTGTACGATTGAAACGGCTGTACGCCGTACAGACATGGAAACTTCAATTTCCCCTGCACAAAAATACGGGTAAACCGTATTGGTTGACAGGTCTTCACTACCCAGTGTGTACCAGTGTCTCTGTACCAGTGTTCACTACCCAGTGTTCACCACCAGTGTCTCGCCACCCAGTGTTCACTATCCAGTGTCTCACCACCCAGTGTCTCACTACCCAGTGTCTCACTACCCAGTGTCTCACCACCAGTGTCTCACTACCCGTGTGTCACTACCCAGTGTCTTACTACCAGTGTCCCCACCAGTGTCTCACTACCAGTGTCTCCTAGCCCAGTGTCTCACCACCAGTGTCTCTGTGTCTCACCACGTGTCTCCTACCAGTGTCTCACTACCAGTGTCTCCCACCAGTGTCTCACCACCCAGTGTCTCCTACCCAGTGTCTCTCCACCCAGTGTCTCACCACGTGTCTCCCACCCATTGTCTCACTACCCAGTGTCTCTCCACGTGTCTCCCACCCATTGTCTCACCACCCAGTGTCTCACTACGTGTCTCCTACCCAGTGTCTCACTACCCAGTGTCTCCTACCCAGTGTCTCACCACCAGTGTCTCACTACGTGTCTCCTACCCAGTATCTCACCACCAGTGTCTCCTACCAGTGTCTCTGTGTCTCACCACGTGTCTCACTAGTGTCTCCTACCCAGTGTCTCTGTGTCTCACCACGTGTCTCCTACCCAGTGTCTCTGTACCCAGTGTCTCACCACACAGTGTCTCCTACCCAGTGTCTCACCACCCAGTGTCTCCTACCAGTGTCTCACTACCAGTGTCTCCTCCTCCTGTCAACTTTATCAGTGGCTACCTTATTACAAACCAATTCAGACCTTATTGATCACCCCGTGCCCTTATACATCTCAAAGTTCATCCTACAGAGTNCCACCACAGGGAGAAGTACAAACAAATAGACTGACATTACGATTTATTTTGCCCATATTGAAACGGTGCTGATGCATTTAAACAATGCATTATTTAATTATTCGCTTCCACGCAGCACTAAGTCTGTAGCTATTTGAACGGTTAAAATTAATTTAATTTCTCTCAATTTCGATAGATTTTTTGTGTTTATACTGTAGTTTAATCTCGGGCGGCCATCTTACCACGGGGGAGGGATATAAAATACAGGGGACAGTACTGATGTATTTAAACAATGTATTATTTCATGATTCGCTTCCCAGCAGCACTAAGTCTGCAGCTATCCGAACGGTTAAACTCATTTTTATTTCTCTCAATGTCGATTTTTTAAAATGTGTTTATACTGTAGTTTAATTTAGGGCGGCCATCTTACCACGGGGTTAGAGGGGGGGGCGGTGCTGATCGTCACGTGACCTCCTTNCCCCCCCCCCTACGTAAGATG
This sequence comes from Lethenteron camtschaticum, assembly GCA_018977245.1. Classification (NCBI taxonomy): domain Eukaryota; kingdom Metazoa; phylum Chordata; class Hyperoartia; order Petromyzontiformes; family Petromyzontidae; genus Lethenteron; species Lethenteron camtschaticum. Next base: position 33,465 of record WFAB01001596.1, read on the forward strand.
GCGGCGCGGGCATCCGCCAACTGTCGTCTCCCCCAGAGAACATGGCGGCTACGACACCTCCTCGTACGCGCGGAGCGACGCGAAAGGATTCTTACCTGGACAGCCTGACGGGCGTCACGTCCAGACGCGGCATACGCCCGGGCCTCGCGGGAGACAAGAGTGAGTGACGGGCACGAGATTTACGAGAACGGGGGTCGATAGGCGCAACGGCGGGGGGGGGGGGCTGACACTGGTTGCTTCGCCGCGGTTAGGCGCACCGAGTTGGGTAGGGAAACAGGCGAGGCCGTGGTCCCGCGTCGGTGCTAGGCCCGAGGCCTTGGCCATGATGTTGATGAGGAAAGTCGAGGGCGATATTCTTTCGGTGTTGCTTGAAACTGAACTCCTGAGGGAAATGTGTGGCCAAGCTTTTGTTTTAGTTTATTGACGTTATCATCGGTGAGGCCCGTTACTTCCTCTTTCGATGTGTGTACGTGTACAGTACGGTGTGTGTGTATGTGTACAGTACGGTGTGCTCGACTTTCTTTCGCACCGTACGTAGTCCACCGCGCTAATCGTAAGTGCGGTNGGGGGGGGGGTCTGAATGAAATAACTATTTAATCTCTGGGAATCTTGGTGTCTTTAAATGAATTTGTGTCTTGAACTTCGTGAGTCTGTGTGGGTCTCTATGAATGTAAGTCGGTCTCTGTGTGTGTGGGTCTCTATGAATGTAAGTCGGTCTCTGTGTGTGGGTCTCTGTGTGTGTGGGTCTCTGTGTGTGTGGGTCTCTGTGTGTGTGGGTCTCTGTGGGTCTCNGTGTGTGGGTCTCTGTGTAAGTCTGTGTGGGTCTCTGTGTAAGTCGGTCTCTGTGAGTCTGTGTGGGTCTCTGTGTAAGTCTGTGTGGGTCTCTGTGTAAGTCGGTCTCTGTGTAAGTCTGTGTGGGTCTCGATGTAAGTCTGTGTGGGTCTCTGTGTAAGTCTGTGTGGGTCTCTGTGTAAGTCGGTCTCTGTGTAAGTCTGTGTGGGTCTCTGTGTAAGTCTGTGTGGGTCTCTGTGTAAGTTTCTGTGGGTCTCTGTGTAAGTCTGTGTGTGTGTGTCTGTGTAAGCCTGTGTGGGTCTGTGTGGGTCTCTGTGTGAGTCTGTGTGGGTCTCTGTGTAAGTCTGTGTGGGTTTCTGTGTAAGTCTCTGTGGGTCTCTGTGTAAGTCTGTGTGGGTCTCTGTGAAAGTCTGTGTGGGTCTCTGTGTGAGTCTGTGTGGGTTTCTGTGTAAGTCTCTGTGGGTCTCTGTGAAGTCTGTGTGGGTCTCAGTGTAAGTCTGTGTGGGTCTCTGTGTAAGTCTGTGTGGGTCTCTGTGAAAGTCTGTGTAAGTCTGTGTGGGTCTCTGTGTAAGTCTGTGTGGGTCTCTGTGTAAGTCTGTGTGGGTCTCTGTGAAAGTCTGTGTGGGTCTCTGTGTAAGTCTGTGTGGGTCTCTGTGTAAGTCTCTGTGGGTCTCTGTGTAAGTCTCTGTGGGTCTCTGTGTAAGTCTGTGTGGGTCTCTATGTAAGTCTGTGTATGTGTCTCTATGTAAGTCTGTGTGGGTCTCTATGTAAGTCTGTGTGGGTCTCTGTGTTAGTCTCTGTGGGTCTCTATGTAAGTCTGTGTGGGTCTCTGTGGGTCTCTATGTAAGTCTCTGTGGGTCTCTATGTAAGTCTCTGTGGGTCTCTATGTAAGTCGGTCTCTATGTAAGTCTGTGTGGGTCTCTATGTAAGTCTGTTTGGGTCTCTGTGTAAGTCTCTGTGGGTCTCTGTGTAAGTCTGTGGGTGTCTCTGTATGGGTCTCTGTGTAAGTCTCTGTGGGTCTCTGTGTAAGTCTCTGTGTATGTGTCTGTGTGGGTCTCTGTGTAAGTCTCTGTGGGTCTCTATGTAAGTCGGTCTCTGTGTAGGTCTCTGTGTAAGTCTGTGTGGGTCTCTGTGTAAGTCTGTGTGGGTCTCTGTGTAAGTCTGTGTGGGTCTCTATGTAAGTCTCTGTGTGTCTCTGTGTAAGTCTGTGTGGGTCTCTATGTAAGTCTCTGTGGGTCTCTGTGGAAGTCTGTGTGGGTCTCTGTGTAAGTCTCTGTGGGTCTCTATGTGGGTCTCTATGTAAGTCTGTGGGTCTCTGTGAAGTCGTGTGGGTCTCTGTGTAAGCTGTATGGGTCTTGTGAAGTCTCTGTGGGTCTTGTGTAAGTCGGTCTCTATGTAAGTCTGTGTGGGTCTCTGTGTAAGTCTGTGTGGTCTCTGTGAGTCGTGTAAGTCTCTGTGGGTCTCTGTGTGAGTCTGTGTGGGTCTCTGTGTAAGTCTGTGTGGGCCTCTGTGTAAGTCTGTGTGTGTTCTCTGTGTAAGTCTGTGTGTGTGTCTCTGTGTAAGTCTGTGTGGGCCTCTGTGTAAGTCTGTGGGTCTCTATGTAAGTCTGTGGGGCCTCTGTGTAAGTCTGTGGGTCTCTGTGTAGTCTGTGTGTGGGTCTCTGTGTAAGTCTGTGTGTGTCTGTGTAGTCTGTGTGTGTGTCTCTGTGTAAGTCTGTGGGTCTCTGTGTAAGTCTCTGTGGGTGTCTGTGTAAGTCTCTGTGGGTCTCTGTGTAAGTCTGTGGGTCTCTGTGTAAGTCTCTGTGGGTCTCTGTGTGTCTATGTGTGGGTCTCTGTGTAAGTCTCTGTGGGTCTCTGTGTAAGTCTGTGTGGGTCTCTGTGAGTCTGTGTGGGTCTCTATGTGGTGAGTCTGTGGGTCTGTGTGTGAGTCTATGGGTCTCTGTGTGAGTCTATGGGTCTCTGTGTGAGTCTATGGGTCTCTGTGTGGTCTGTGTGTGGGTCTCTGTGTGGGTCTCTGTGGGTCTGTGTGTGGTGAGTCTATGGGTCTCTCTGTAGTCTGTGTGGGTCTCTGTGTAGTCTGTGTATGTGTCTCTGTGTAGTCTGTGTGTGTGTCTCTGTGCGAGTCTCTGTGGGTCTCTGTGCGAGTCTGTGGGTCTCTGTGCGAGTCTGTGTGGGTCTCTATGTAAGTCTGTGCGTCTTCGTGTGACGGGTGCTGACATCACCAATCCGCTGCACTTTGGGCTTGAGACTTGACACCTGGACTTGAACCTATCCCTCTGCAGTGGCCAGCTCGGGTGCTTTTTGGTGAGCCCAGCCATCTCAATGTGATTACTTTGCCCGCCTCCCATAATGACTCCGTGGTTTAATGTTTGAGAGCGAGCTACAGATACCACAGGCATTGCAGAGACTGTAGCACTCCACTTGATCTCCACGCTCACCACCACTATTGTTCACCGGGGAAGAAGAATCTATGGGTCTCCGTGTGGTGAGTCTGTGGGTCTCTGTGTGGTGAGTCTATGGGTCTCTGTGTGGTGAGTCTGTGGGTCTCTGTGTGTGAGTCTATGGGTCTCTGTGTGGTGAGTCTATGGGTCTCTGTNTGCGAGTCTATGGCTCTGTGTGGTGAGTCTATGGGTCTCTGTGTGTGAGTCTGTGGGTCTCTGTGTGTGAGTCTATGGGTCTCTGTGTGGTGAGTCTATGGGTCTCTGTGTGTCTATGGGTCTCTGTGTGATGAGTCTATGGGTCTCTGTGTGATGAGTCTGTGGGTCTCTGTGTGGTGAGTCTGTGGGTCTCTGTGTGATGAGTCTGTGGGTCTCTGTGTGGTGAGTCTGTGGGTCTCTGTGTGGTGAGTCTGTGTCTCTGTGTGGTGAGTCTGTGGGTCTCNGTGTGATGAGTCTATGGGTCTCTGTGTGGTGAGTCTATGGTCTCTGTGTGGTGAGTCTGTGGGTCTCTGTGTGGTGAGTCTGTAGGTCTCTGTGGTGAGTCTATGGGTCTCTGTGTGGTGAGTCTATGGGTCTCTGTGTGTTGAGTCTATGGGTCTGTGTGTGGTGAGTCTGTGGGTCTCCGTGTGATGAGTCTGTGGGTCTCTGTATGGTGAGTCTGTGGGTCTCTGTGTGGTGAGTCTATGGGTCTCTGTGTGGTGAGTCTGTGGGTCTCTGTGTGGTGAGTCTATGGGTCTCTGTGTGGTGAGTCTGTGGTCTCTGTGTGGTGAGTCTGTGTGGTGAGTCTGTAGGTCTCTGTGTGAGTCTATGGGTCTCTGTGCGAGTCTATGGGTCTCTGTGTGGTGAGTCTATGGGTCTCTGTGTGATGAGTCTATGGGTCTCTGTGTGATGAGTCTGTGGGTCTCTGTGTGGTGAGTCTGTGGGTCTGTGTGGTGAGTCTATGGGTCTCTGTGTGGTGAGTCTATGGGTCTCTGTGTGGTGAGTCTGTGGGTCTCTGTGTGTTGAGTCTATGGGTCTCTGTGTGATGAGTCTATGGGTCTGTGTGTGGTGAGTCTGTGGGTCTCCGTGTGATGAGTCTGTGGGTCTCTGTATGGTGAGTCTGTGGGTCTCTGTGTGGCGAGTCTATGGGTCTCTGTGTGGCGAGTCTATGGGTCTCTGTGTGGTGAGTCTATGGGTCTGTGTGATGAGTCTGTGGGTCTCTGTGTGGTGAGTCTGTGGGTCTCCGTGTGGTGAGTCTGTGGGTCTCTGTGTGGCGAGTCTATGGGTCTCCGTGTGGTGAGTCTATGGGTCTCTGTGTGGTGAGTCTGGGCCTCTATGAGGTGAGTCTATGGGTCTCTGTGTGGTGAGTCTGGGCCTCTATGAGGTGAGTCTATGGGTCTCTGTGTGGTGAGTCTATGGGTCTCTGTGTGGTGAGTATGGGTCTCTGTGTGAGTCTATGGGTCTGTGTGGTGAGTATGTCTCTGTGTGGTGAGTCTATGGGTCTCTGTGTGGTGAGTCTGGGCCTCTATGAGGTGAGTCTATGGGTCTCTGTGTGGTGAGTCTATGGGTCTCTGTGTGGTGAGTATATGGGTCTCTGTGTGGTGAGTCTATGGGTCTCTGTGTGATGGGTCTCTGTGTGATGAGTCTATGGGTCTGTGTGTGGTGAGTCTGTGGGTCTCCGTGTGATGAGTCTGTGGTCTCTGTATGGTGAGTCTGTGGGTCTCTGTGTGGCGAGTCTATGGGACTCTGTGTGGCGAGTCTGTAGGTCTCTGTGCGGTGAGTCTATGGGTCTGTGTGGTGAGTCTATGGGTCTGTGTGGTGAGTCTATGGGTCTCTGTGTGATGAGTCTATGGGTCTCTGTATGGTGAGTCTGTGGGTCTCCGTGTGGTGAGTCTGTAGGTCTCTGCGGCGAGTCTATGGGTCTCTGTGTGGTGAGTCTATGGGTCTCTGTGTGATGGGTCTATGGGTCTCTGTGTGGTGAGTCTGTAGGTCTCTGTGCGGCGAGTCTATGGGTCTCTGTGTGGTGAGTCTATGGGTCTGTGTGTGGTGAGTCTGTGGGTCTCCGTGTGATGAGTCTGTGGGTCTCTGTGTGGTGAGTCTGTGGGTCTCCGTATGAGTCTGTGGGTCTCTGTGTGGTGAGTCTATGGGTCTCTGTGTGGTGAGTCTATGGGTCTCTGTGTGCGAGTCTGGGTCTGTGTGGTGAGTCTGTGGGTCTCTGTGTGGTGAGTCTGTGGGTCTCTGTGTGGTGAGTCTGTGGGTCTCTGTGTGGTGAGTCTGTGGGTCTCTGTGTGATGAGTCTATGGGTCTCTGTGTGATGAGTCTATGGGTCTGTGTGTGGTGAGTCTATGGGTCTCTGGTGAGTCTATGGCTCTGTGTGATGAGTCTGTGGGTCTCGTGTGGTGAGTCTGTGGGTTTCCGTGTGGTGAGTCTATGGGTCTCTGTGTGAGTCTATGGGTCTCTGTGTGGTGAGTCTATGGCTCTCTGTGTGATGAGTCTGTGTCTTTGTGGGTGAGTCTATGGGTCTCTGTGAGTCTGTGGGTCTCTTGTGAGTCTATGGGTCTGTGTGAGTCTATGGGTCTCTGTGGGTGAGTCTATGGGTCTCTGTGTTCCGGTGAGTCTATGGGTCTCTGTGTGGTGAGTCTATGGGTCTCTGTGTGGTGAGTCTATGGGTCTCTGTGTGGTGAGTCTGTGGGTCTCTGTGTGGTGAGTCTATGGGTCTCTGTGTGTGAGTCTATGGGTCTCTGTGTGGTGAGAGGTGAGTCTATGGGTCTCTGTGTGTGAGTCTATGGGTCTCTGTGTGGCGAGTCTATGGCTCTGTGTGGCGAGTCTTGGGTCTCTGTGTGGTGAGTCTGTGGGTCTCTGTGTGGTGAGTCTGTCTCTGTGAGGGGGTTGGAAGTAAATTAGTTTTCCCTTTAGTATAGTGGTGTAGTGTGTATTGTAATGTCGTGTGTATTGCAGTGTAGTATGTAGTGTATAGTGTTGTGTATAGTGGAGTGTGTATTATAATGTAGCTCACCAAAGTGGCTTATCACGTGGAAATGTATAGCAGAGCCAAATGCTGTGAGCGCGTGACGTTGATTCTCAATGTGGATGGGTCGGATGAACCCACGACCTCCTGTACACCAGGCGAGGTAGTTAACATCTCTAGCCACCGTGATGATGATGATGATGATGAGAGAGAGACACGCAGACTCCAAATATACAGCAGCAGGCGTCAGGGTCGGTATCGAACCCACGACCTCCTGTACACCAGGCAAGGTAGTTAACATCTCCTAGCCACCGTGATGATGATGATGAGAGAGAAAGACACGCAGACTCCAAATATATAGCAGCAGCAGGCGTCACGGGATCGAACCACGACCTCCTGTACACCAGGCGAGGTAGTTAACATCTCCGAGCCACCGTGGTGATGATGATGATGGAGAGAGAGAGAGAGACACGCAGACTCCAAATATACAGCAGCAGGCGTCAGGGTCGGGATCGAACCCACGACCTCCTGTACACCAGGCAAGGTAGTTAACATCTCCTAGCCGCCATGATGATGATGATGAGAGAGGGAGAGCGAGACATGCAGACTCCAAATATACAGCAGCAGGCGTCTGGGTCGGGATCGAACCCACGACCTCCTGTACACCAGGCAAGGTAGTTAACATCTCCTAGCCACCGTGATGATGACGATGAGAGACACGCAGACTCCAAATATACAGCAGCAGGCGTCAGGGTCGGGATCGAACCCACGACCTCCTGTATACCAGGTGAGGTAGCCAACACCTCGCCATCTTCTCATTCCCATGTGCTCCGTGTGTCGCCCCCCTACCGCCTCCAAGGCCGTCGCCCGTTCCGCCGTGATCCGGCGCGCCGATGCCCACTTTGTCGACGCCGAATTTATCGGCACGCGATTGATCGACGGTTCCCGTTTCGGCTGCCCCCCCCCCCCCCTCCCCCGTGCTCCTGGTTTTCAGGCCCCTCCCGGCGTCACACGAAGGTGAAGCCGCCACAGGCCGAAGAGAACACCAGCCAGGGTGGAGAGGAAGGGGACGAGGTGGACGCGGCGGTGGAGGTGGAGGAGATGGAGATGGATGGAGGAAGTTTGCAAAATTCGGATGATGAGTTGCCTGCAAGGAAAGGTAAGGGTTTGGGTTGGGTGTCGGCAGTGTGGTAGGTGCTGGGGTCGGTGATGGTCGTGGTGGTGGTGGTGGCGGCGCCGCCGAAGCGGATGGTGGTCGTGGTGTGTTGGTGGCGGCGATGGAGGTGCCGATGGTGGTTCCCGTGATTGCTGGTGGTAGTGGAGTTGGCGGTGATCGTTGGGGGTGGTGTGTGGTGGTGGCGGTGGAGGTGCCGATATTGTCATTCTTGGAAATGTATCTTCCAAGTCCATACACGTCGCTCCGGACAATCCCGAATCCACGCCATCGCCTCTACAGTACAGTAGTTGCAATCTCTTTACAAGTGTAGTGGGTTGGATTCGGGCGCACACTGGGACTTTTGAGGCAACACTATTAGCGGGTAACTCTTAACATTGACAGGATAACGACATAGGTGGTGGTAACCACCGTTACTAACTTGGCTTGCACACGGGGATACTGCTACATTCCTGGACCCGAGACCGAGGATTGTAGATGGTGGCTTCATCCTAGACTTGACCCAGCAGAACAGCCCGGCTCTACGTCCACCCCACGCTTATAACCACTCCGGCGTGGCCGGCTCTGCCCAGGAATGTAGCAGGTATTGTGGTCTATGCAAACATGACTCCTTGTAAAAAGGTGTCAGTTTTGTTGCCAGATAGAAGGGTAAAAAAACAATTATCATATTTTTACTGGCAATGAGTTTCCAATGGTGTATTATGATTGTTGTTATCGCTGAGCACGCGCATCGATCGGTCGGTCGTTTGCGTTCGTTCCGAGTCGAAAGGGTACACGATGGAAATTGTCAGTGGCGGTGCATTTTTCTTTTTGAGCGATTTTTATCCCGACCGTTTATTTCGCGGGTTATTTTTTAGTTGACGGAAACCGTGCGATGGCTGGGGAACGGAAAGCGTGTTTTCATTTGAACTTTAAATTGTGAGTTTTCAAACCTGTTTTTAAGTGTGTGTGCGTGTGTAGTAGGTTCAAAAAGACTTGGACGACGTAGTCGAAGGCACATTTATTAACCGTTCCACTCTATACAGGCCAAGGTATACAACACTCGAAGGGTTCCCCTTCACCCGTCTAACGGGAATCCCACGTCTATCCCGGCTAGCCTACTCCAGTCCTCCACTCGAGAAGGGGAGGCTAGCTGCAGTCTGGCAAGCTGGATCACGGCACCCTGAGCCAGACCGGCCCCTTCACCCGTCTCAGGGCTCCCACTCTCTAACCCGGCTAGCCCTCCCAGGTCCTCTACCGAGATCTAGGGGAGGCTAGCTGATCCAGCCTGGCCAAGCTAGGATGGCACCCTTAGACACCAGACCGACTCTTGCAAACATGCTCTGGGTNTCGGGGCCACGCCGCTGGCTCGCCCTGGTCGGTCCTGAGAAGAGCCCAGGGGTCCCAGGGCTACAGCCGCTCTTCATCTTCGCTGGTTTAAGCTAAACACTGAACCCGAGCCCAGCGGCTCACCGCCTTATATAGCAACTCCCCTCCGAGGGTGAGGCCGTGGGGATCACAGCGCCGTTTCAGCCCCCCAGACTAAACGATGCGGACACAGATGTAAGCTTCCTTCCGTGTGCGGGCATAACCACCCCTGGTGTGTTTGTTCGCCCTCCCGTAACACCTCTACACGTGTATGGACTCTTGTGATAAAACGAGATCAGTACAAATTCTTTGAAAGCTAATTTGTGGCTTTGTTCATTAACAAACTTAATTTTCTAAACTCAAACGTAATTTACACCTTTTTGTAGTGGTTTTTAGGCAAAGATACGCGGGAAATGGTTATATTTTTGGATTATCCCCCCCGAGCATTAGCGCGGATAATTGAGGCTCTTAACTGCAGTTCATTTCCATTTAAAGCTTTCGTGACTGCAGGGATTCATATTCTTGGTTCTTTTGGTAAAGTCACGTAGAAGGGAAACAATAAAATAATAAACAGTTTTTTTCTTAAGAAAAAAGGCCACTTTTAAATCCTTTATATTAAGTTCGCTTGCTTGCTTAGGACCGTGCAAATCTTTCAGTCGTTTTTTAACCCACTTCCCGTGATCCAATTGAGCTGACATTTTGCACACAGACTCGTTGTGCGTGACAATGCATTTTCGTGAAAAAAAAAATTCCAAAATGTTACACTGTTTAGGGATTTTTTTAAATATTTAATTACCAATTCCTTAATGCTGCCAGACAATCATCTGACCCATAGGTGGCAGCCATCTCAAGCCAGAGGACGAGAGGACTCTAGCCGCCACGCATATAAAGGATTTATAGTGAAAAACNTTGTTTTTACGGGTTATACTTGTTTCAAATTTTCTTGCTGTGGTTTTCACACCTGATGATGATTGCTGTGTTGCAATCGAAACGTCGTGAGAATTAAATTATTTTATTTTTACTATTTAATTTTTTCACTTCTACGTGACTTTACCGAAAGAACCAAGAATATGCAGTTCGTTTGTTTGTCATGAACAATGACCAATCTCATTAATAATGAAGGTTCGATCGCGTGAAGTACAAATGTGTCTTAACCCTCCTAGTCTGGCAAATCGCCCGATTTGATGCCGGTCAATGTCATTGCCAAAACCCGCCGGCTTGTTCTGGAGAGTTACGACATTCTAGATTTGAAGCTTTCGTGACTGCAAGGATTCATATTCTTAGGTTTTTTCGGTAAAGCCACGTAGGTAAAACATTAAAATTAATAAAAGTAAAATAAAATAAAAATCACGACGTTTCGGAGGCAACACAAGCTGCCGTCTTCAGGTGGAACCGTCACAGCCACGACAGCTGTATCACATAAATTACCTGTATTACTTGATACAGCTGTCGTGGCTGTGACGGTTCCACCTGAAGACGGAAGCTTGTGTTGCTTCCGAAACGTCGTGATTTTTATTATTTTACTTTTATTAATTTTAATTTTTTACCTACGTGACTTTACCGAAAAAACCTAAGAATAGTTACGACAATGCTTGGCGCTTGGAGCGATCTAAACCCCGACCCAAATAAAAAAAACAACAACCCCTTCCTCGCATTTTTTCACGTGTGCCTGTGTGCGTTTGTTTGAATGCGGATTCCCGATTGCGACGTTCAGGCCTCGCGCCCCGGGATGGGCCAACGCGAGCGAGAAGGAGCGTGGCGGAGGAGACGACTTGGAGGTCGAAGGGGAGATCGAAACGGAGGATTGTGAATACACCGAAGTCGATACGGGAAAAGGTGAAGGATTGGTTGGGGGGGGAGGGGTGGACAGGGGCAATGCGGTGGTGGTGATGGTGTTGGTGGTGCCAGTGATCGTGGCGGTGGTGGTGGTGGTCGCGCGCCGATTTAGTGGTGGTGGTGTTGGTGGTGGTGGTGCTGCTATGAACCCGGCGACCCGAGTTCGATTTCCCGCTCGCGACCAACACCGGTGACGATTTTTCGAGGCCGACCTGGGCCCCTCCCCTAGGTTGACCCGGCCTCAAATGAGTAGCTGGTGCGGCGTGTGAACATTGCCATGGGGGAGACAAAGGCGGCCGGGCATGGGGCTGGCCACCCGNCCCCTCTCGCGTGCCGTGCCGGCCTTCATTGGTGCTTCCGCTGGCTAACAGCACTTGCCTCCGTTTCGGTCTCCTTTGACGCCATCGAACCCAACGAAAGAAAACCTCCCGGTGACGTTTCGCCGATGTTGACGTCGTAAGCCGACGGTCGTGGTTACGACTTTGCCGCACCCCCCCCCCCCAACCCTCGGCGCCAGGCTCCGGCTACAAGGACACCCTCTTGGACGACAAACGCAACGTGCAGTCGACGGAATTTGATGGTGGGCGCAGGAGGCGGCAGCAACGGCAGCAGCAACGGCAGCAGGAGCAGCAGCAGCAGCAGCAACGGCAGCAGCAGCAGCGCACACACAGCTACCAGGCCACCGGTCGCAGTGAGTGCAAGCGTTGTGGGGGGGGGTGGTGGTGCGGTTAGGGCGGTGGTGTTTGCCGAACCTCGGGGATTTTGGTCGTGACGATGCCTGCCGGGTTCAGTCGGGTCTCCCTAGCGTCGTGTGGGTCTCTGTGTGTGAGTCTGTGGGTCTCTTTGTGGCGAGTCTGTGGGTCTCTGTGTGGTGAGTTTGTGGATCTCTGTGTGGTGAGTCTGAGGGTCTCTGTGTGGTGAGTTTGTGGGTCTCTGTGTGAGTCTGTTGGTCTCTGTATGTGAGTCTGTGGGTCTCTGTGTGGTGAGTTTGAGGGTCTCTGTGTGGCGAGTCTGTGGGTCTCTGTGTGGTGAGTCTGTGGGTCTCTGTGTGGCGAGTCTGTGGGTCTTTGTGTGGTGAGTCTGTGGGTGTGTAGTCTGTGGGTCTCTGTGGTGAGTCTGTGGGTCTCTGTGTGGCGAGTCTGTGGGTCTCTGTGTGNGTGAGTCTGTGGGTCTGTGTGGTGAGTCTGTGGGTGTTGTGTGGTGAGTCTGTGGGTCTCTGTGTGGTGAGTCTGTGGGTTCTGTGTGTGAGTCTGTGGGTCTTTGTGTGGTGAGTCTGTGGGTCTCTGTGTGATGAGTCTGTGGGTCTCTGTGTGTGAGTGTGTGGGTCTCTGTGGGTGAGTCTGTGGGTCTCTGTGTGAGTCTGTGGGTCTCTGCGTGTGAGTCTGTGGGTCTCTGCGTGGAGTCTGTGGGTCTCTGCGTGTGAGTCTATGGGTCTCTGCGTGGTGAGTCTATGGATCTCTGTGTGTGAGTCTGTGGGTTTCTGTGTGNCGAGTCTGTGGGTCTCTGTGTGCGAGTCTGGTCCACCGCGTGCGCTGCGCCCCCCATTTCCCCACACCCCGTCCACCTACTGGACACGTGTGAACAAGAGCTTTCCAGCTCATCGGATTCCTCCTGCACCTCTCCGCACCCCCCTCCCAGGGCTATCGGCCGCCAAGGAGGCCACTATCGGCGGCAGGACCGTCCGTCGCCGCCGCCGCTGCCGCTGCTGCTGCTGCTGGCGGGCCTGACCTTGGCGGCGTTGGCGGCGTGGTGGTGGTCCGCAGGAGCCGCCGCGGGTCGCCGGGGCCCGCCGGGCTCCCCGGCGACGCGCCGGAGCCTCTCTACTCGGCGGTGTTCGGCGAGCGCCTGGAAGCCGCCCGCCGGCGCCACCCCTCGCAGTGCGACGAGCTGTGGCGCCGCGTCAACATCACGCTGCGGCGACACCTTGCCGCGCTGGCCGACGGCGACCCCGGCACGCCGAGCCAGCCGGCGACGCTGCTGCTGGCGTCGGGCCCCCGGGGTCTCGGCGCCGCCGAGGGCTGGCGGCCGACCTGGCCGCGGCCTACGGAGACGCCGCCGCCGCCGCCGCGTCGGACGACGGCGGCGGCGACGGCGTCGGGGGCGGGCGACGGTGACGCTGAGCGGCGTGGAACTGTCGGGATGTCGGGCGACGACGCCAAGCTGGAGTTGGACGCGCGGCTGCAGTCGGCGCTGGGCGGAGCCGACGCCGGCGCCGGTGCCGCCGTCGCGCTGGAGCGGCTGGAGCGGCTGCCGCCGGCGTCGACGCTCATGCTGTACGCGTACTGCGACCACGAGACGGCCAAGTTCAAGCGCGCTCTCCTCGTCTTCACGTGCTGCTCGACCACGACGATCGCCGTGGCGACGCGGCCGTGGCGACGGTGGCCGTGACGACGGTGGCCGTGGCGACGGCGGGAGGCCGGCGAGGGTAGCTGCCGGGCCCTGCGGGATTTTTCGGACCGGGTGTACGCGTCGCTGCGGCGGGCGCTGGTGGGGCCGAGGCTCGACCTGGACAAGTTTGCGGGCTGTGGAGCCGCGTGGCCACCGTGGTGCTGCCCGTGCAGCCGGAGGGGTCGCCCTGATCGATGTCGTCGTCACTGTCGTCACTGTCGTCACTGTCGTCGTCGTCGTCGTCACTGTCGTCGTCGTCACTGTCGTCACTGTCGTCACTGTCGTCACTGTCGTCACTGTCGTCACTGTCGTCACTGTCGTCACTGTCGTCACGTCGTCACTGTCGTCGTCGTCACTGTCGTCACTGTCGTCAACTGTCGTCACTGTCGTCACTGTCGCCGCGATTGTCGTCGCTGTGATCGTGGTCACCGTCACCGTGATCGTGGTCACCGTGACGACGACGTCATGATTGTTGTCAACGTGATCGTGGTCACCGTCACCACGATCGTCGTCACCATCGTCACCGTGATCGTGGTCACCGTGACGACGACGTAGTGACGGTCGTCACCGCGATCGCCGTCAACGTAATCATCGTCACCGTCACCACGATCGTCGTCGTCGTCACTGTGATCGTGGTCACCGTGACGACGACGTAGTGATTGTCGTCACCGTGATGGTCGTCACCGCGATCGCCGTCACCGTAATCATCGTCACCGTCACCACGATCGTCGTCACCATCGTCACCGTGATCGTCACCACTGGCCAAGGCTTAATTTCGGTGGCACGGCACGTCCAGTATCACTCTCGCTCTCGCATGTGGCAACTTCATCTCTTTTAAAGTGAGCCTGTTGGGTCACATGTAAGTCTATGGACCTGTGCAAGTCTATGGGTCTCTGTGCGAGTCTATGGGTCTCTGTGTGAGTCTATGGGTCTCTGTGTGAGTCTATGCGTTCTGTGCAAGTCTATGGGTCTCTGTGCGAGTCTATGGGTCTCTGTGTGAGTCTATGGTTCTGTGTGAGTCTATGGGTCTCTGTGTGAGTCTATGGGACCTGTGTAAATCTATGGGTCTCTGTGTCAGTCTATGGGTTCCGTGTAAGTCTATGGGTTCCGTGCAAGTCTATGGGTCTCTGTGTGAGTCTATGGGACCTGTGTAAATCTATGGGTCTCTGTGTGAGTCTATGGGCCTCTGTGTGAGTCTATGGGACCTCTGAGTCTGTGGATGTTGTGTAAGTCTATGGGTTCTGTGTAAGTCTATGGGTTTCTGTGTGAGTCTGTGGCTTCTGTGTTAGTCTATGGGTCTCTGTGTGAGTCTGTGGCTTCTGTGTTAGTCTCTGGGTCTCTGTGTGAGTCTATGGGACCTCTGAGTTTGTGGATCCTACGTTCTTCTATAGGTCCTATGTTAGTCCGTGTGGGGTCTCTTTAGGCCTAAGAAGTGTAAGAATCTTACGTTAATATATGAAGGTATGCACTATGCATTAAATATGCAGTATCTTGCAGTCCGAATGATCGCCATTGTCGTCGTCGTCATCACCATCATCACCATCATCATTGTCTTCATCGTAAAACGCCACCATCATCGCCGCCATCACGGGCTTCACCATCATCATTGTCTTCATCGTAAAACGCCACCATCATCTACGTCATCACCATCATCATTGTCTTCATCGTAAAACGCCATCGTCATCGCAGCAGCAGCAGTAGCAGCAGCAGCCGCAGCAACAGCAGCAGTCGCAGCCGATGGCGCGTCATGCCGTGGTCCGCTGACCCCCCTTCTCTTCTCTCTGNCCCCCACCACCCCCACCACCCCCCCCCCCCAACCAACCACGAAGAGTGAGAGGAGTGTGAGGGATGGTTCGGCCGGAGCGAGCGTTAGAGGATCAGGAGGAGGAGGGCCGGGGATCGAATCGGTCCCGGCCGCTGTGTCCCATTGGGATCGATTTGTGCTCTTTCATCCACCACCCAGCGCCCGCTCCCTTTTCAAATGCACTGGACTTTGACTGCGAATGTATCTTGTGACGGGTGGATGGTGTGTGCTGTGCGTTGTTGTCTCTGTGTGTGGGAGCGGTGGGCAGCGGTTAGCGCTGCGCTATGAACCCGGCGACCGGGTTCGATTCCGCTCACGGCCAACACCGGTGACGATTATCTTAACCGGTCCCGGGCCTCCCCTAGGTCGACTCAGCCTCAAATGAGTACCTGGTGCGGTGTGTAAACATTGCCACTAGGGAGACAAAGGCGGTCGGGCGTGGTGCTGGCCACCCACCCCCTCGTGCGCCGTTCCGGCCTTCATAGGTGCTCGCTAACAGCACTTGCCCCAACAGTCTGTTAAAGNTATACGGGGGTTCTTCTTGTCTCTGTGTGGGGCTGGGTGGGGAGGGTGGGAGGGCTGGGTGGGGGGTGGGGAGGGTTTGCGTGGGGTGTGAGGGGTGGGGCTGGGTGGGGAGGGGCTGGTCACCCCGTGGTGCCCTTATAAAACTCGACGTTTAACCTACTCACGCCGGCTTGTGCCCGCCCTCACAGTCGGCATATTTGCGGAATACACCACGCCCTGGCCGTTGACCCTGGCCATTGACCGAGCAACCCGACGTTCCTACCAGCTCCTCCGCAGGAATGTGTTTTATTACATGTAATTTCGCGACCAACATTCAAAATAAAAAAACATTATTTCCACCTGAAGAAGACCGCTTGTGTTGCGATCGAAACGTCGTGGGTTGTTTTGCTTTTAATTTATATTTTTTTTGTTTTTCTATCTCCGTGATTTTACCAAAAGAACAAGAATATGAATATTCGTAATAAAGGTTTTTGGTTGAGTTCAAATGTTGTCGTAACCCTCCACCACTTAGTAAGGAATGTCACATTAACAAAATGCCAGTTAGTTTGTAGTGTGTAGTGTAGTAGTGTGTAGTGTATAGTGGAGTGTGTAGTGTATAAGTGTAGTGTGTAGACTGTAGAGTATAGTGTAGTGTAGTAGTGTGTAGTGTGGTGTAGTATAGTGGAGTGTGTAGTGTATTGATGAGTGGATCTGTGGGTGGGTGGTTGAGGGGATGAGTGGGTGTGTGGATGAATGAGTGGGTGGGTGGATGAGTGAGTGGGTGGATGAGTGAGTGGGTGGGTGAATGAGTGGGTGGGTGAGTGAATGAGTGGGTCAATTAATTAGTGGGTGAGTGAATGAGTGGATGGTGAGTGAATGGGTGGGTGGGTGAGTGAATGAATTAGTGTGGGTGGGTGGGTGAGTGAATGAGTAGGTCAATTAATTAGTGGGTGAGTGAATGAGTGGATGGGTGAGTGAATGGGTGGGTGGGTGAGTGAATGAGTGGATGGGTGAGTGAATGGTGGGTGGGTGAGTGAATGAGTGGGTGAGTGAATGAGTGGGTGGGTGAGTGAATGAGTGNGTAGGTGAGTGAATGAGTGGGTTAATTAGTGGGTGAGTGAATGAGTGGGTGGGTGAGTGAATGGGTGGGTGGGTGAGTGAATGAGTGGGTGGTGAGTGAATGAGTGGATGGGTGAGTGAATGGGTGGGTGAGTGAATGAGTGGGTGAGTGAATGAGTGGGTGGGTGAGTGAATGGGTGGGTGGGTGAGTGAATGAGTGGGTGGTGAGTGAATGAGTGGATGGATGGGTGGGTGTGAATGAGTGGGTGAATGAGTGGATGGAGTTGNGTGGGTGGGTGTGAATGAGTGGGTGGGTGAGTGAATGAGTGGATGGGTGAGTGAATGGGTGGGTGAGTGAATGAGTGGGTCAATTAATTAGTGGATGAGTAAATGAGTGGATGGGTGAGTGAATGGGTGGATGGGTGAGTGAATGGGNGGGTGGNTGAGTGAGTGAATGCGTGGGTGGGTGAGTGAATGGTGGGTGGGTGAGTGAATGCGTGGGTGGGTGAGTGAATGCGTGAGTGGGTGAGTGAATGCGTGGGTGGGTGAGTGAAGTGGGTGAGTGAATGGGTGGGTGGTGAGTGAATGGGTGGATGGGTGGGTGAGTGAANGGGTGGGTGGGTGAGTGAATGGGTGGGTGGGTGGATGAATGGGTGCGTGAGTGAGTGAATGAGTNGGTAGTTGAGTGAGGGAGAGGGAGGGAGGAGAGGGGAGGGGGCGAGGAGGAGGGGGGAGGGGCGAGTAGGAGGGGGAGGGGCGAGTGGGAGGGGGGAGGGGCGAGTGGGAGGGGGAGGGGCGAGTGGGANGGGGAGGGCGAGTAGGAGGGGGGAGGGGCGAGTAGGAGGGGGGAGGGGCGAGTGGGCGGGGGGAGGGGCGAGTGGGCGGGGGGAGGGGCGAGTGGGCGGGGGGAGGGGCGAGTGGGAGGGGGGAGGGCGAGTGGGAGGGGCGAGTGGGAGGGGGGAGGGGCGAGTGGGAGGGGGGAGGGCGAGTGGGAGGGGGGAGGGGCGAGTGGGAGGGGGAGGGGCGAGTGGGGGGGGAGGGGCGAGTGGGAGGGGGAGGGGCGAGTGGAGGGGGAGGGGCGAGTGGGAGGGGGGAGGGACGAGTAAGGGGGGAGGGGCGAGTGGGAGGGGGAGGGGCGAGTGGGAGGGGGAGGGGAGGGGGGGGAGGGGCGAGTGGGGGGGGGAGGGGCGAGTGGGAGGGGGAGGGAGGGGGAGGGGGCGAGTGGGAGGGGCGAGTGGGAGGGGGGAGCGAGTGGGAGGGGGGAGGGGCGAGTGGGAGGGGGAGGGGCGAGTGGGAGGGGGGAGGGGCGAGTGGGAGGGGGGAGGGGCGAGTGGGAGGGGGGAGGGGCGGGGCGAGTAGGAGGGGGGAGGGGCGAGTGGGAGGGGGAGGGCGAGTGGGAGGGGGAGGGGCGAGTGAGGGGGGAGGGCGAGTGGGAGGGGGAGGGCGAGTGGGAGGGCGAGTGGGAGGGGGAGCGAGTGGGAGGGGGAGGGCGAGTGAGGGGGGAGGGCGAGGGAGGGGGGGGGGGCGAGTGGGAGGGGGAGGGGCGAGTAGGAGGGGGGGGCGAGTGGGAGGGGGGAGGGGCGAGTGGGAGGGGGAGGGCGAGGGAGGGGCGAGTGGAGGGGGGAGGGCGATGGAGGGGGGGGCGAGTGGGGGGGGGAGGGGCGAGTAGGAGGGGGAGGGGGAGGGGGGGGAGGGGCGAGTGGGAGGGGGAGGGCGAGTGGGAGGGGCGAGTGGGAGGGGGAGGGGCGAGTGGGAGGGGGGGGGGCGAGTGGGAGGGCGAGTGAGAGGGCGAGTGGGAGGGGGAGGGCGGGGGCGAGTGGGAGGGCGAGTGGGAGGGGGAGCGAGTGGGCGGGGGGAGGGGCGAGTGGGAGGGGGGAGGGGCGAGTGGGGGGGGAGGGGCGAGTGGGAGGGGGGGAGAGTAGGAGGGGGAGGGCGAGTGGGGGGGGGAGGGCGAGGNAGGGGGAGGGGTGGAGGGGGGGGCGAGTGGGAGGGGGGAGGGGCGAGTGGGAGGGGGAGGGGGAAGTAGGAGGGAAGAGGGGCGAGTGGGAGGGGGAGGGCGAGTGGGAGGGGGGGGGCGAGTGGGAGGGGGGAGGGGCGGGGCGAGTAGGAGGGGGAGGGGCGAGTGGGAGGGGGAGGGCGAGTGGAGGGGAGGGCGAGTGGGAGGGGGAGCGAGTGGGGGGGGGGGAGTGGGAGGGGGAGGGCGAGTGGAGGGGGGAGGGCGAGTGGGAGGGGGGGGCGAGTGGGAGGGGGAGGGGCGAGTNGGAGGGCGAGTNGGAGGGGGGGGGAGCGAGTGGGAGGGGGAGGGCGAGTGGGAGGGGGGGGCGAGTAGGAGGGGGGAGGGGCGAGTGGGAGGGGGAGGGGCGAGTGGGGGGGAGGGCGAGTGGGAGGGGCGAGTGGGAGGGGGGAGGGGCGAGTGGGGGGCGAGTAGGAGGGGGAGGGGCGAGTGGGAGGGGGAGGGGGAGGGGGCGAGTGGGAGGGGGGAGGGGCGAGTGGGAGGGGGAGGGGCGAGTGGGNGGGGGAGGGGCGAGTGGGTGGGGGGAGGGGCGAGTGGGAGGGGGAGGGGCGAGTGGGCGGGGGGAGGGCGAGTGGGTNGGGGGAGGGCGAGGGGGGAGGGGCGAGTGGGAGGGGGAGGGCGAGTGGGAGGGGGGAGGGGCGAGTGGGAGGGGGAGGGGCGAGTGGGAGGGGGGGGGCGAGTAGGAGGGGGGAGGGCGAGTGGGAGGGGGGAGGGCGAGTGGGAGGGGGAGGGGCGAGTGGGAGGGGGAGGGGGGGAGGGGAGGGGCGAGTGGGGGGGGGAGGGGCGAGTAGGAGGGGGGAGGGGCGAGTAGGAGGGGGAGGGGCGAGTGGGCGGGGGGAGGGGCGAGTGGGAGGGGGAGGGGCGAGTGGGAGGGGGGAGGGGAGGGGGAAGTGAGAGGGAGAAGCAAAAAAGGAGGAGGCGGATTGGACGTGGCGGGTCACGTGGCGGTCACGTGGCCACGGCGCGGACCAATGGGCGCGCGGCGTCTCGGCCTCTCGCTGAGCCGAGTGGAGTTTGGTTTCACGCAGACGGCGCTGAGGCGTTCGGTAAGACGCGTTAACAACCCACACAAAGCACACGGCACACACCACACCGCACACTCCACACGCCGGCGGGAGAGCCAGCGGCAGAGGCGGTGGGTTTGCGAGGAGACGGCGGTCGGTGAGACGTGAGCGAGTGGCGGTGGCGGTGGTGGTGGTTGCGGCCTAGTTCTAGTCGAGGCAAGTGTGTGGCCTTAATAATAATGTGATTTAACATTTCACTACTTATAATTGTAATGTCATTTAGCGTATCGCTACTTATACTAATGTGATTTAACATATCACACAAATAATAATGATGTCATTTAACGTATCCTTACTGAAAATTAGAATGTAATTTAACATATCACTACTTCTAACAATAATGTCATTTAACATATCGATACATTTAATTACATTAACATCGCTTATAACGAGTTCATAAAGGGGATATCTGTGCCAGGCAATAGTTCAATAAATCTATAATAATTAACCTGATATAATTTATTTACAATTTTTGTATCTACGATCAGACCGCTTAACAACTACTCCAAACATTTGCTATTTTAAATCCTTTATATTAAGTTCGCTTGCTTGCTTGCTTACGACCGTGCAAATCTTTCGGTCGTTTTTTAACCCACTTCCCGTGATCCAATCGAGCTGACATTTTCCACACAGACTCGTTGTGCGAGACAATTAATTTTCGTGAAAAATGTTTCCAAAATTTTACACTTTATAGGACAAAAATATAATATTTAATTACCAATTGCTTAATGGTGCAGGCAATCATCTGACCCATAGGTGGCAGCCATCTCAAGCCAGAGGACGAGAGGACTCTAGCCGCCACGCATATAAAGGATTTATAGTGAAAAACTTTGTTTTTACTATACTTATTAAATCCTTTATATAAAGTTCACTTGCTTGCTTAGGACCGTGCAAATCTTTCGGTCGTTTTTTAACCCACTTCCCGTGATCCAATCGAGCTGACATTTTCCACACAGACTCGTTGTGCGTGACAATTAATTTTCATGAAATTTTTTTTCCAAAATTTTACACTTTTTAGGACAAAAATATTGTATTTAATTACCAATTGCTTAATGGTGCATGCAATCATCTGACCCATAGGTGGCAGCCATCTCAAGCCAGAGGACGAGAGGACTCTTGCCGCCACGCATATAAAGGATTTATAGTGATAAACTTTGTTTTTACGGGTAAATTTTTTCCACAATAATTGACGACTCGGGTTCAACTTCTTATATTTAAAGACTTAATCCATCGGAAACCGCTGAATTTAAAGATTCCGTATTTTTTTTTTATTCTAAACAAACATGAAATTAACTCAATAGTCTATGGGGAAGGTCTGTAATCTTTTACCGTTTTAGAATTTTTCAGATGTGAACATCATAAGATGCGTATTTTTTTCGTTCCGAAATATCTCAAAAGCACTAAAAGATACAACCCAACCCTATCAAAAAGATACAACCCATCCTAATTAAAAGGAAAAAAACCTTAATCTGATATGTGGAATGGTTTCTGAATGGCACCACGCAAAGGGCATTTAAACATCGATATTTGGTGGCCTTAAAATGAAAAATCTCGGATTTTCAGATCTCTCTCTTCCTGTTATTTGTGTCCTAAAATCTACCTGGGTACCAAATTTCATCTTTCTACCTTGTTGGGAAATACCCTAGAGGTTTTTCAGACGTACAGATGATGGTCTTTATTTAGATAGATAGAAGATAGATTTTTCTCTCTCCTGTTGTTTGCGTCCCTAAAATCTACCTGGGTACCAAATGTCAGCTTGCCTACCCTTTCGGCAAGTACCCTATAGATGTTTGAGACCTTACAGATGAACGACACTTGCCCCAACAGCCTGTTAAGTCCATGAGGGGGAATCTTTGTCTTTGTTGTGCAGCAGGTGGAGAGGCGTTGTAAGGAGGAGGAGGAGGAGAGACCGACATGGCCGACATCAAGAACCACCTGTACGCGTGGTGCGGCAAACGCAAGCTCACGCCCTCCTACGATATCCGTTGCGGGAACAGCAAGCACCGGCCCACCTTCACCTGCGAGGTGCGGCTTGTACCGACGCGGCCGCTACGGCTAACGCTCGACTCGCGTAGAACACCTCCTGCCTCTCTCCCCGCGTGTCTCTCTCCCCGCGTGTCTCTCCCCGCGTGTCTCTCTCCCCGCGTGTCTCTCTCGCTCATGTGTCACCTCTCGGGCGTTTCTCTCCCCGCGTGTTTCTCTCCCCGCGTGTCTCTCCCCGCGTGTCTCTCTACGCGCGTCTCTCCCCGCGTGTCTCTCTCCCCGCCTTTCTCCCCGCGTGTCTCTCTCGCTCATGTGTCACCTCTCGGGCGTTTCTCTCCCCGCGTGTTTCTCTCCGCGCGTGTCTCTCTCCGCGCGTCTCTCCCGCGTGTCTCTGTCCCCGCTTGTCTCTGTACCCGCGTGTCTGTCCCCGCCTGTCTCTCCACGCGTGTCTCTCTCCACGCGTGTCTCTCTCCCGCGTGTCTCTCTCCCGCGTGTGTCTCTCCCCGCGTGTGTCTCTCTCCCCGCCTTTCTCCCCGCGTGTCTCTCTCGCTCATGTGTCACCTCTCGGGCGTTTCTCTCCCCGCGTGTTTCTCTCCCGCGTGTCTCTCCCCGCGTGTCTCTCCCCGTGTCTCTCCCGCGTGTCTCTCCCCGCGTGTCTCTCCCCGCGTCTCTGTCCCCGCGTGTCTGTCCCCGCCTGTCTCTCCACGCGTGTCTCTCTCCCCGCGTGTCTCTCCCCGTGTCTCTCTCTCCCCGTGTCTCTCTCTCCCCGCGTGTCTCTCTCCCCGCGCGTCTCTCTCCCTTGTAACTCCCCGCTTGTCTCTTTCCCCGCCTATCACTCTCCCCTCATGTAGCACCTCCCTGTGCATCACACCTCACCGCACGTGCATCACACCTCACCGCACACGCGTCACACCTCACCGCTCGTCACACCTCCTCACCGTGCGTCACACCTCCTCACTGCGCATCACACCTCCTCACCACGCGTCACACCTCACCACGTGTGCGTCACTCCTCACCGCTCGTCACACCTCCTCCTCACCGCGCGTGCGTCACACCTCCTCACCACGTGTCACACCTCCTCCTCACCGCGTGTGCGTCACCCCTCACCGCAGGTGCGCGTCGAAGGCTACACCTACACCGGCATGGGCAACTCGACGGCGAAGAAAGACGCGCAGAGCAACGCGGCGCGCGACTTCGTCAACTACCTCGTCCGCGTGGGCGAGATGAAACCTGAGGAGGTGCCGGCCCTCTCGGTGAGACCCGCACCGCACTCTGCCGCCACCCCCCCCCCTCCCCTTTCACGGACAGCACGCTCGCTCACCCGCTCGCTTTGCAGTTCGCTCAGCAGCTCGCCCACTCGCTCACTCACTCACTCACTCACCCGCTCGCTTATCAGTTCGCTCAGCAGCTCGCCAACTCACTCACTGCCAACTCACTCACTCACTCACCCACTTAGAAGTTGGCTGAGCAGTTTGCTCGCTCGCTCACCCGCTTGCTTAGCAGTTGGCTGAGCAGCTCGCCCACTCACTCACTCGCCCGCTCACTTAGAAGTTGGCTGAGCAGTTTGCTCGCTCGCTCGCTCACCCGCTCACTTAGAAGTTGGCTGAGCAGTTTGCTCGCTCGCTCGCTCACCCGCTCGTACAAACTCACGCTCACCAAATCACTTGCTTCCTCACTCGCCACGTCACTCGCTTGCCCGCACGATCGCTCACTCACTCACTCAACCACGAACTGGAGTGCTCGCTCATTCACTCGAACGCTCACTTAGAAGTTGGCTGAGCAGCTCGCCCACTGACTCACTCACTTAGAAGTTGGTTGAGCAGTTTGCTCGCTCGCTCGCTCACTCACTCACTCACCCGCTCACTTAGAAGTTGGCTGAGCAGTTTGCTCACTCGCTCGCTCACCCGCTCGTACAAACTCACGCTCACCAAATCACTTGCTTCCTCACTAGCCACGTCACTCGCTTGCCCGCACAATCGCTCGCTCACTCGCTCAACCACGAACTGGAGTGCTCGCTCATTCACTCGAACGCTCACCGAATCACTTGCTTCCCCAGTCTCCGCATCGCTCTCTCAATCACTCCCTTGCGCGATCACTCTCTTAACGTGCTCACCATCTCACCAAATCCATCATCACTCTCTTGCCTGCTTGATCACTCAACCCGCCCAACTACTCGCCGGCTCACTCGTCGCTCATTTGCCTGCACGATCGCTCGCCCTCCGCCCAACGGCTCATTCAATGGCTCGCTTGTGTAATAAAGCTCGTTGAGGCGACTTCTGAATCCGTCTTTTATTCAACTTATGTTACATTTAGACCGAGAGAGACACACTGCCACGTGGCAACCCGGAGCCCTGCTCCCGCGTGGCCCCCTTCCTCCGTTCGTTCCCGTTCTGACCACGTGTCGTTCGTCTCCACCCCTATTTAATACCCGGGTCATGTGGTACGGTTCCGCCAATCCTCGTTAGCCTCCGTGGAATCTTCCAGGCTCCCTCGTCAGCTCCCGGGACCACGCCCCTGACTCGTCTCCCCATTGGCCGTGGCCAAAGCCAGCAGAACCAATCCTTACAGCTGTCACCTTTCCATCACGTCAGGGCCATGCCCCTAGGCTTCCCCCCCATTGGCTGTAAACCAGGACCGGCAGAGCCAATCACCATGACGAGTTGTGATACGTCACATTACACTCGTAAGCTCAATCGCTCGCTCACTCAGTCGCTCAACTGGCCCTCGGTCACTCGCCCGCCCACCCGCCCCCCACCCACCGGCCGTAAAGATACAAAACTCGCGTTGTTGTTGTTGTTGTTGTGCGTTGAAGGTGCCTCTCGCTCTTCCGATGGTCATTCCGAAGACGGAGGGTCCGTCGTCGCTGCCGGGAGAGGGGATACTCCCTACGGGGGGACCCCTACCCCCTCACCTCGCCCTGGGAGGGGGCAGGGGGGAGGACCCGCCCCCCAAGGTATGCGACCGCAAAAAAATAAACTAACGCACGGTGAGATTCTCCATTGTGTCAGCGTGCGGTGTGTCCGATTCTGTTGCGGATCAACTTCTACGCCTGAGATCGTTGACGGGAATTGATGATAGACTTGTGGATTATCTTCTTGGTTCTTTCGGTAAAGTCACGTAGAATGGAAATAATAAAATAAAAAAAGCAAATTTTTTTTTTCTTTTCTACGTGACTTTACCGAAAGAACCAAGAAGATGAATCCCTGCAGTCACGAAAGCTTTAAATCGGGTTCGTCATTGTTAACGCGTTGCGGTGTAAACTACGACGCAGAGGCAGGCGAGTTGTGGGGGGCTCACGCCAAGTTTATACAGGAAGGAACAAGATGTTCCACACTGCCCACCAGGGATTTTTTGTCTGTCTGACCGTCTGTCGTGCATAAATAGATATATTACTCTTTGGTTCTTTCGGTTAAGTCACGTCTAAAGATAAAATAATAAATTAAAATAAAAGCATATTAAAAGCATATTGTAATATGCTTTTATTTTAATTTATTATTTTATCTTTAGACGTGACTTAACCGAAAGAAGCAAAGAATAATTCCTGCAGTCACGAAAGCTCCATAATTAAGATAGATATATTACATAAACAGCTCTTTGATTCATCTTCTTGGTTCTTTCGGTAAAGTCACGTAGAAGGGAAGTAATAAAATAATAAAAATAAAACATAATAAAATAATTCTCACGACGTTTCGGCCACAACGCAAGCAGCCGTCCTCAGGTGAAGACAGGTCTGTCAGACGCTGTTCTTCACCTGAGGACGGCTGCTTGCGTTGTGGCCGAAACGTCGTGAGATTTGATTGTTTTATTTTTATTATTTTATTATTTCCATTCTACGTGACTTTACCGAAAGAACCAAGAAGACGAATCCCTGCAGTCACGAAAGCTTTAAATCGAACTTTGACTCGTGGATTAGTTTCCCCTTGAGCCCAAATTAATTATCTTAAAAACAGTTGCGCATTGCTCGCCGTGGAAATGTTCATTTACGAGTCAGGCGTGCTCACCATTGGAACCTCATTTGCCAGTAGATAAATATGATAATTGTTTTTTTACCCTTCTATTTGGCAACAAAACTGACACCTTTTTTATGAGCTCTCATACTCTGATGGCTACCCATACCCGGCCAGGTATCGGGTAGGGTACGGGTATCGGGTACCCGATTGCGACCTCTGGGATGAAGCCATGTTGCAGGCGCGGGTGGGTTGGTTCTCGGAACTTGAATTGTGAGAAGAGACAAGACGTTGGGAGATGAGTGACAAACGGTGACTCACCAGTGACTCACGGTCTACCCGTACCCGGCCGCACCAGGGTCGCAAACGGGTACCCGGTTACCCGTACCCGGCCGGGTAGCCGGGTATCGGGTAGGGTACGGGTATCGGGTACCGATAGCGACCCTAGGGGTAAGGTGGGGAGGTCTGGAGTGAGGCCAGCGTAGCAACTAGGAGTGGCTACGCTCCTCGGTCGGCCGAGTTTGGATAAAACCCTCGGCCGGAGCAGAGGAGGCAGCCCCGGGGCAGCCAGCTGTGTTCGGGAACAGACCGGGCGGACCCAGCCTCGAACCTCTACCCCTGGGAAGTGTTTGTATCTTAGAGTTAATCGGCAGAAGCCTTATAAAGCACCGGCACAAGCCCTTACTTGGAAAGCTGCCTCCCGAGTCGTCCGACACTTCTCAACACATGGTAAAATAAATAAAAATTTAAATGTAGCTTCAAATCGCTCCACATTTGTCCTCTCCGCTGCGTTAGGGTTTGGTGGCGGTGGTGGCGGTGGCTACGGCGGAGGCTACGGTGGTGGCGGTGTTAGCG
Source organism: Lethenteron camtschaticum (assembly GCA_018977245.1). Taxonomy (NCBI): domain Eukaryota; kingdom Metazoa; phylum Chordata; class Hyperoartia; order Petromyzontiformes; family Petromyzontidae; genus Lethenteron; species Lethenteron camtschaticum. The sequence continues at coordinate 59,616 of WFAB01001596.1, forward strand.
GTGGCGGTGCTGGTGGTGCTGGCGGTGACGGTGGCTACCAGAGCGACCGAGGCTTGAACCTGAAGGAGTACTACATGAAGAAGGAGCAGGAGGAGAATGAGGCGGTGAGTGTGTGGGGGGGGGGGGGGGGAATGGCGCACACACCAAAGACAACATACCCCACCACTCCAAATATACAGCAGCAGGCGTCAGGGTCGGGATCGAACCCACGACCTCATGCGTACCAGGCGAGGTAGTTAACATCTCGTCACACGCAAAATCCAGATATACAGCAGACGTCAGGGTGGGGATCGAACCCACGACCTCATGCGTACCAGGCGAGGTAGTTAACATCTCCTAGCCACCGTGATGACGATGATGAGAGAGAGACACGCAAACTCCAAATATACAGCAGCAGGCGTCGGGTCGGGATCGAACCCACGACCTCATGCGTACCAGGCGAGGTAGTTAACATCTCCTAGCCACCGTGATGACGATGATGAGAGAGAGACACGCAAACTACAAATATACAGCAGCAGGCGTCAGGGTCGGGATCGAACCCACGACCTCATGCGTACCAGGCGAGGTAGTTAACATCTCCTAGCCACCGTGATGACGATGATGCGAGAGAGACACGCAAACTACAAATATACAGCAGCAGGCGTCAGGGTCGGGATCGAACCCACGACCTCCTGCGTACCAGGTGAGGTAGTTAACATCTCGTCACACGCAAACTCCAGATATACAGCAGACGTCAGGGTGGGGATCGAACCCACGACCTCATGCGTACCAGGCGAGGTAGTTAACATCTCCTAGCCACCGTGATGACGATGATGAGAGAGAGACACGCAAACTACAAATATACAGCAGCAGGCGTCGGGGTCAGGATCGAACCCACGACCTCATGCGTACCAGGCGAGGTAGTTAACATCTCCTAGCCACCGTGATGACGATAATGAGAGAGAGACACGCAAACTCAAATATACAGCAGCAGGCGTCAGGGTCGGGATCGAACCCACGACCTCATGCGTACCAGGCGAGGTAGTTAACATCTCCTAGCCACCGTGATGACGATAATGAGAGAGAGACACGCAAACTACAAATATACAGCAGCAGGCGTCAGGGTCGGGATCGAACCCACGACCTCATGCGTACCAGGCGAGGTAGTTAACATCTCCTAGCCACCGTGATGACGATAATGAGAGAGAGACACGCAAACTACAAATATACAGCAGCAGGCGTCAGGGTCGGGATCGAACCCACGACCTCCTGCGTACCAGGCGAGGTAGTTAACATCTCGTCACACGCAAACTCCAGATATACAGCAGACGTCAGGGTGGGGATCGAACCCACGACCTCATGCGTACCAGGCGAGGTAGTTAACATCTCCTAGCCACCGTGATGACGATCATGAGAGAGAGACACGCAAACTACAAATATACAGCAGCAGGCGTCAGGGTCGGGATCGAACCCACGACCTCATGCGTACCAGGCGAGGTAGTTAACATCTCGTCACACGCAAACTACAAATATACAGCAGACGTCAGGGTCGGGATCGAACCCACGACCTCATGCGGACCAGGCGAGGTAGTTAACATCTCCTAGCCACCGTGATGACGATAATGAGAGAGAGACACGCAAACTACAAATATACAGCAGCAAGCGTCAGGGTCGGGATCGAACCCACGACCTCCTGCGTACCAGGCGAGGTAGTTAACATCTCCTAGCCACCGTGATGACGATAATGAGAGAGAGACACGCAAACTACAAATATACAGCAGCAGTCGTCAGGGTCGGGATCGAACCCAGGCCTCCTGCGTACCAGGCGAGGTAGTTAACATCTCCTAGCCACCGTGATGATGAAGAGAGACACGCAAACTCCAAATATACAGCAGCAGGCGTCAGGGTCGGGATCGAACCCACGACCTCATGCGTACCAGGCGAGGTAGTTAACATCTCGTCACACACAAACTCCAAATATACAGCAGCAGGCGTCAAGGTCGGGATCGAACCCACGACCTCATGCGTACCAGGCGAGGTAGTTAACATCTCGTCACACGCAAACTCCAGATATACAGCAGCAGGCGTCAGGGTCGGATCGAACCCACGACCTCCTGTATACCAGGCGAGGTAGTTAACATCTCGTCACACGCAAACTCCAGATATACAGCAGCAGGCGTCAGGGTCGGATCGAACCCACGACCTCCTGTATACAGGCGAGGTAGTTAACATCTCGTCACACGCAAACTCCAGATATACAGCAGCAGGCGTCAGGGTCGGATCGAACCCACGACCTCCTGTATACCAGGCGAGGTAGTTAACATCTCGTCACACACAAACTCCAGATATACAGCAGCAGGCGTCAGGTCGGATCGAACCCACGACCTCCTGTATACCAGGCGAGGTAGTTAACATCTCGTCACACGCAAACTCCAGATATACAGCAGCAGGCGTCAGGGTCGGATCGAACCCACGACCTCCTGTATACCAGGCGAGGTAGTTAACATCTCGTCACACGCAAACTCCAGATATACCGCAGTCGTCAGGGTCGGGATCGAACCCACGGCCTCCTGCGTACCAGGCGAGGTAGTTAACATCTCGTCACACGCAAAATCCAGAAATACAGCAGGCGTCAGGGTGGGATCGAACCCACGACCTCATGCGTACCAGGCGAGCGAGTTAACATCTCCTGGCCACCCCCACCACCCGTAACTTTTTCCGCCTCCTATTTCCCCTGTCAGACGCTGGAGTCGGAGGAGGTCGACCTGAACGCCGGGCTGCACGGCAACTGGACGCTGGAGAACGCCAAGTCGCGGCTGCACCAGTACTTCCAGAAGGAGCGTATCCAAGCAGACTACACCTACAGCCAAGTGGGGCCCGACCACAACAGGTTTGGGGTGGTGTGGTAGTGGTGGTGGTAGTGGTGGTGGTAGTGGTGGTAGTAGTGGTGGTAGTGGTGTGTAGTGGTGGTGAGTGTGGGGTGGTGGTAGTGGTGGTGTAGTGTGGTGGGTGTTGGTGGTGTGTAGTAGTGGTAGTGGTGGTAGTGGTGGTGGTGNTAGTGGTGGTGGTAGTGAGTGGTGGTGGTAGTGGTGTGTAGTGGTGGTAGTGGTAGTGGTGGTGGTGAGTGGGGGTGGTGGTAGTGTGGTGGTAGTGGTGGTGGTGTAGTGGTGNTAGTGGTGGTGGTGTGAGTAGTAGTGGTGGTAGTGGTGTGTAGTGGTGGTAGTGGTAGTGGTGGTGGTAGTGGGGTGGTGGTAGTGGTGGTGGTGGTAGTGGTGGTGGTGGTAGTAGTGTGGTGGTAGTGTGGTGGTAGTGGTAGTGGTGGTGGTGGTGGTGTAGTGGTGGTAGTGGTGGTGGTAGTGGTGGTGGTAGTAGTGGTAGTAGTGGTGGTGGTAGTAGTGGTGGTAGTGGTGGTGATAGTGGTGGTGGTAGTNGTGNTAGTGGTAGTGGTGGTAGTAGTGGTAGTGGTGGTGGTTGTAGTGGTGGTAGTGGTGGGTGGTAGTGGTGGTGGTAGTGGTGGTGGTAGTGGTGGTGGTAGTGGTGGTGGTAGTGGTGTGGTAGTGGTGGTAGTAGGTGGTAGTAGTGGTAGTGGTGGTGGTAGTGGTAGTAGTGGTAGTGGTGGTGGTAGTGGTGGTAGTGGTGGTGGTAGTGGTGGTGGTAGTGGTGGTAGTGTGTAGTGGTGNTAGTANTGGTAGTGGTGGTAGTGNTAGTGGTTGGTGGTGGTAGTGTGTAGTAGTGGTGGTGGTAGTGGTGGTGGTAGTGGTGGTGGTAGTGAGTAGTGGTGGTGGTAGTAGTGGTAGTGGTGGTGGTAGTGTGGTGGTGGTGGTGGTGGTAGTGGTGGTGGTAGTGGTGGTGGTGGTGAGCGGCTTTGGACAGGGGGGCCGGGCCGTACCATTGCTGTTGGTGGGGGAGGGATGGCGGGTAGGGACTGGCTTGTTAGGGATGTACCATTGAGATGGCTGGTGAGGGATGTGTAGTTAGGGATGTACCACTGAGATGGCTGGTGAGGGGGGGGTGATATGTGGCTTGGGATGTACCATTGAGATGGCTGGTGAGGGGGGGGTGATATGGGCTTGGGATGTACCATTGAGATGGCTAGTGAGGGCGTTAAGGATGTGTAGTTAGGGATGTACCATTGAGATGGTTGGCGAGGGGGGGGGGTGATATGGGCTTGGGATGTACCATTGAGATGGCTGGTGAGGGATGTGTAGTTAGGGATGTACCATTGAGACAGCTGGCGAGGGGGGGGGATGAGATGGATATGAGGTTAGAGATGTACCACTGAAGCACCTGGTCAAGGGGTTGGGAGAGATCTGAGGTTAGGGATGTACCATTGGGACAGCTGGTGAGGGGGGTGAGGGATGTGTGGTTAGGGATGTACCACTGAGACAGCTGGCGAGGGGGGGTGTGATAGGGATATGCGGTTGTTTCGCGTAAATATAAACGTGTCGTTGAACCCCGTCACCACCCGGCACTAGCCAATTAGTGAGGTTTGTCACGGGAATGAAATGTGCACACCCGTTGTGTTGGAGAGTAAAAACCCACGACATTTACAGTTTTGAGAACTCCCAACACACCGGCGTGGTGAAGTAGAAACTCATCGGCACAAACCTCGCCAATTGGCCGTGACGGGCTCAACGACACATTTACATGTACGCGATCTAACGCGAAAATAACCCTGGGCAATGTTGGTCGCGAAAGCCTACGTGTTGAACTCGGGATGTACCACTGAGACTGTGAGGGGGGTGAGGGGGATCGTGGCTAGGGATGTACCACTGAGACAGCGAGGGGGTGAGGGGGATATGAAACTTGGCATCTACATTGGAACGTCAGGGAGAAAAAAAACCACACAAGATGGGAAAGTAACATTGACGTTGCTGCTGTCTTGTGATTGACAAGAGGGAGAGGGAGCAGGGAGAGCAGAGAGTGTGAGAGAAAGTGTCGTCGTTAAGGCAATCGTCGTCATCATTATCATCATTATCATCGTCGTCATCGTCGTCATCGTCGTCATCGTCATCGTCGTCATCATCGTCGTCATCATCGTCGTCATCGTCGTTGTCATCATCATCATCGTCGTCATCGTTGTCGTCATCGTCGTCATCGTCGTCGTCGTCATCGTCGTTGTCGTCGTCGTCATCGTCGTCATCATCATCGTCGTCGTCATCGTTGTCGTTTTCGTTGTCATCATCGTCGTCATCATCGTTGTCATCATCGTCGTCATCATCGTTGTCGTCTCGTCGTCATCATCGTTGTCATGTCGTCATCATCGTCGTCATCGTTGTCATCGTCGTCCATCTCAATCGCATCACTCGCGCATCGTCGTCGTCATCGTCGTCATCATCATCATCATCGTCATCATCGTTGTCGTCATCGTCGTCGCATCGTCGTCATCATCATCATCATCGTCATCATCGTCGTCATCGTCGTTGTCATCGTCGTCATCATCATCGTCATCATCGTTGTCGTCATCGTCGTCGTCGTCGTCATCATCGTTGTCGTCATCGTCGTCATTTACGATAGGCGGCTCCGCAGAACCTTGGAGGAACGCACAAAAAAAAGGGAAAAATCGCACGACCGGTAAACGAGTTAGGAGCGGTCGGGTCGTGGCGACGAGGCCACGACCCGACCGTGAGCCATCCGTGACCCCCCGCCCGCCGAGAGTGTGTGTAACGCGCACACGATCCGCTCCGTGGTAAATAAAACAAACGCCGCATGGCCCTCCCCGCCACTACCCTGGTCGATAAAGAATTTATAGACTCGCACAGAGAGGCCCGTAGACTCACACCGAGACCATAGACTCACGCAGAGACCCATAGACCACACAGAGACCCATAGACTCACCAAACAGAGACCCACAGACTCACCAAACAGAGACCCACAGACTCACGTAGAGACCCATAGACTCACGTAGAGACCCGTAGACTCGCACAGAGATCCGTAGACTCACGCAGAGAGACCCACAGACTCACGCAGAGAGACCGGTAGACTCACGCAGAGAGACCGGTAGACTCGCGCAGAGAGACCCGTAGACTCACACAGAGACCCATAGACTCACACAGAGATCCACAGACTCACCACACAGAGACCCATAGACTCACACAGAGACCAATAGACTCACCACACGGAGACCCATAGACTCACACAGAGACCACAGACTCACCACACAGAGACCATATACTCACACAGAGACCCACAGATTCACCACACAGAGACCCATATACTCACACAGAGACCCACAGATTCACCACACAGAGACCCATATACTCACACAGAGACCAATAGACTCACCACACAGAGACCCATATACTCACACAGAGACCCACAGATTCACCACACAGAGACCCATATACTCACACAGAGACCAATAGACTCACCACACAGAGACCCATATACTCACACAGAGACCCACAGATTCACCACACAGACAGAGACCCATAGCCTCAGGTGGCAACCCTATCGGCAAAGTCCCCAAACCCATCCATGCCACGCTCACCGCCAAATTCCCAACCAAGCAAGCGCAGTCGTCCGTGGGTGCGTCCGGGGGTGGGGGGGGGTATAGGGGGGGGTGTGGGGGGGGTGGGGGGGTGGAGGGGGGGGGCAGGGCTGGATGACGCGCCCACGGTCGGCGTACGACGTCCCCGACAGCCGCGGTACAGGAGCTCGGAGCGACCTGCCGATGGTTTTCTCCGCGCTCCTGCACCGCCACAAGCTAGCCGGGTGGTCCCCGCCCCCCCCTCCCCCCACCACCCTGGCAAAGCCACCACCACGACCGGCGCCAACGCCGCCGGTGGTGGTGGTGGCGGCGGTGGGAGGCGTGGTGCCGGGCCCGATATGGTGTCCCGGCGGGGGTGTAACCGTTACCGTTGTTGTCGTTTCCTCCAGGGCTCTGTGGATGCGCAGTGCCGGTTCCGTTAGCCACAGCAGCGCCCTCACCGGCACCCTCTCACGTACGGCACACCCCTATACCCACCCACCCCCCCACCTCCCACCTCTTGTCGTGTGAACACCGATGCGTGAAGCGACGACTTTCGCTCGCTCCCCACAATTCTGCTCCCTGCTCGCTCGCTCGTTTGCTCGCTCGTTCGTTTGCTCGCTCGTTCGTTTGCTCGTTCGTTTGCTCGTTCGTTCGTTTGCTCGTTCGTTTGCTCGCTCGTTCGTTTGCTCGTTCGTTTGCTCGTTCGTTCGTTTGCTCGCGCGCCGACGGTCACTGCGTCGGCCCCGCAGCCCGTGCCGAACTTGGATTTGTTTGGACGTCGCCCGTGCGTGGGCCCCCTGCGCGTGCTGGCCGGGGCGGTGGCGTCGTGCGAGCTCGTGAGGTCGTGCGGCTCGTGAGGTCGCGAGCTCGCGAGCTCATGAGCTCGTGAGGTTCCGAGCTCACCGGACCCATAGACTAACACCGTGAGGTCGTGAGCTCGTGAGGTCGCGAGGTCGTGAGGTCGTGAGGTCGCGAACTCGTGAGGTCCCGTGTTCGTGAGGTCGCGAGCTCGTGAGGTCGCGAGCTCGTGAGGTCGTGAGCTCGTGAGGTCGTGAGCTCGTGAGCTCGTGAGGTCGCGAGATCGTGAGGTTCCGAGCTCACCAGACCCATAGACTAACACCGTGAGGTCGCGAGCTCGTGAGGTCGCGAGCTCGTGGGGTCGCGAGCTCGTTAGGTCGTGAGGTCGCGAGCCCGTGAGGTCGTGAGCTCGTGAGGTCGCGAGCCCGTGAGGTCGTGAGCTCGTGAGGTCGTGAGCCCGTGAGGTCGCGAGCCCGTGAGGTCGCGAGCTCGTGAGCTCGCGAGCTCGTGAGGTCGCGAGCTCGTGAGGTCCCGAGCTCACCGGACCCATAGATTAACACCGGACCCATAGACTAACACCGTGAGGTCGTGAGCTCATGAGGTCGCGAGGTCGCGAGGTCGTGAGGTCGTGAGCTTGTGAGCGCGCGGGCTCGGTGGCGCCCCGCCCAGATGCGCACGTCCGGGAGGTGTGTTTACTGGAGACTAACGCTGGACCTGTAGGCTAACACCAGACCCATAGACTAACGCCGGACCCGTAGGCTAACACCGGACCCGTAGACTAACGCTGGACCCGTTGGCTAACACCAGACCCGTAGACTAACGCTGGACCCGTAGGCTAACACCAGACCCATAGACTAACGCTGGACCCGTTGGCTAACACCAGACCCGTAGACTAACGCTGGACCCGTTGGCTAACACCAGACCCGTAGACTAACGCTGGACCCATTGGCTAACACCAGACCCGTAGACTAACGCTGGACCCGTAGGCTAACACCAGACCCGTAGACTAACGCTGGACCCGTAGGCTAACACCGGACCCGTAGACTAACGCTGGACCCGTAGGCTAACACCAGACCCGTAGACTAACGCTGGACCTGTAGGCTAACACCAGACCCGTAGACTAACGCTGGACCCGTTGGCTAACACCAGACCCGTAGACTAACGCTGGACCCGTTGGCTAACACCAGACCCGTAGACTAACGCTGGACCTGTTGGCTAACACCAGACCCGTAGACTAACGCTGGACCCGTTGGCTAACACCAGACCCGTAGACTAACGCTGGACCCGTTGGCTAACACCAGACCCGTAGACTAACGCTGGACCCGTTGGCTAACACCAGACCCATAGACTAACGCTGGACCCGTAGGCTAACACCAGACCCATAGACTAACGCTGGACCTGTAGGCTAACACCAGACCCATAGACTAACGCCGGACCCGTAGGCTAACACCGGACCCGTAGACTAACGCCGGACCCGTAGGCTAACACCGGACCCATAGACTAACGCTGGACCCGTAGGCTAACACCAGACCCGTAGACTAACGCTGGACCCGTAGGCTAACACCAGACCCGTAGACTAACGCTGGACCCGTAGGCTAACACCAGACCCGTAGACTAACGCTGGACCCGTAGGCTAACACCAGACCGTAGACTAACGCTGGACCCGTTGGCTAACGCTGGAGCGGTAGACTAACACTGGAGCCGTAGGCTAACACCAGACCCGTAGACTAACGCTGGACCCGTAGGCTAACACCGGACCCGTAGACTAACGCTGGACCCGTTGGCTAACACCAGACCCATAGACTAACGCTGGACCCGTAGGCTAACACCGGACCCGTAGACTAACGCTGGACCCGTAGGCTAACACCGGACCCATAGACTAACGCTGGACCCGTAGGCTAACACCAGACCCGTAGACTAACGCTGGACCCGTTGGCTAACACCAGACCCGTAGACTAACGCTGGACCCGTTGGCTAACACCAGACCCGTAGACTAACGCTGGACCCGTAGGCTAACACCGGACCCGTAGACTAACGCTGGACCCGTAGGCTAACACCGGACCCGTAGACTAACGCCGGACCCGTAGGCTAACACCAGACCCATAGACTAACGCTGGACCCGTAGGCTAACACCGGACCCGTAGACTAACGCCGGACCCGTAGGCTAACACCAGACCCATAGACTAACGCTGGACCCGTAGGCTAACACCAGACCCGTAGACTAACGCCGGACCCGTAGGCTAACACCAGACCCATAGACTAACGCCGGACCCGTAGGCTAACACCGGACCCGTAGACTAACGCCGGACCCGTAGGCTAACACCAGACCCGTAGACTAACGCCGGACCCGTAGGCTAACACCAGACCCATAGACTAACGCTGGACCCGTTGGCTAACACCAGACCCGTAGACTAACGCTGGACCCGTTGGCTAACACCAGACCCGTAGACTAACGCTGGACCCGTTGGCTAACACCAGACCCGTAGACTAACGCTGGACCCGTAGGCTAACACCGGACCCGTAGACTAACGCTGGACCCGTAGGCTAACACCGGACCCGTAGACTAACGCCGGACCCGTAGGCTAACACCAGACCCATAGACTAACGCTGGACCCGTAGGCTAACACCGGACCCGTAGACTAACGCCGGACCCGTAGGCTAACACCAGACCCATAGACTAACGCTGGACCCGTAGGCTAACACCAGACCCGTAGACTAACGCCGGACCCGTAGGCTAACACCAGACCCATAGACTAACGCCGGACCGTAGGCTAACACCGGACCCGTAGACTAACGCCGGACCCGTAGGCTAACACCAGACCCGTAGACTAACGCTGGACCCGTTGGCTAACACCAGACCCGTAGACTAACGCAGGACCCGTTGGCTAACACCAGACCCGTAGACTAACGCTGGACCCGTAGGCTAACACCAGACCCGTAGACTAACGCTGGACCCGTAGGCTAACACCAGACCCATAGACTAACGCCGGACCCGTAGGCTAACACCGGACCCGTAGACTAACGCCGGACCCGTAGGCTAACACCAGACCCGTAGACTAACGCTGGACCCGTTGGCTAACACCAGACCCGTAGACTAACGCTGGACCCGTTGGCTAACACCAGACCCGTAGACTAACGCTGGACCCGTTGGCTAACACCAGACCCGTAGACTAACGCTGGACCCGTTGGCTAACACCAGACCCGTAGACTAACGCTGGACCCGTAGGCTAACACCAGACCCGTAGACTAACGCTGGACCGTAGGCTAACACCAGACCCGTAGACTAACGCTGGACCCGTTGGCTAACACCAGACCCGTAGACTAACGCTGGACCCGTTGGCTAACACCGGACCCGTAGACTAACGCTGGACCCGTTGGCTAACACCAGACCGTAGACTAACGCTGGACCCGTTGGCTAACACCAGACCCGTAGACTAACGCTGGACCCGTTGGCTAACACCAGACCCGTAGACTAACGCTGGACCCGTAGGCTAACACCGGACCCGTAGACTAACGCCGGACCCGTAGGCTAACACCGGACCGTAGACTAACGCTGGACCCGTTGGCTAACACCAGACCCGTAGACTAACGCCGGACCCGTAGGCTAACACCAGACCCGTAGACTAACGCTGGACCCGTTGGCTAACACCAGACCCGTAGACTAACGCCGGACCCGTAGGCTAACACCAGACCCGTAGACTAACGCTGGACCCGTAGGCTAACACCGGACCCATAGACTAACGCTGGACCCGTTGGCTAACACTGGAGCCGTAGAATAATACCAGACCCATAGAGTGACACCGGACTCATAGACTAACACTGTGCCCATGTTGAACTTTTTTCACACCGTGCGTTGCCACCTGTGCCAATCGGAGATTCTCAGAGACCCACAGACTTGCATAGAGACCCACAGATTCACATAGATACCCACACAGATTCACATAGATACCCACACAGACTTACATAGAACTACATAGATTCACATAGAGACCCGCAGACTTACATAGAGACTCACAGACTTACATAGAGACCCACAGACTTACATAGAGATCCACTCAGATTCACATAGATACCCACACAGACTTACATAGAACTACATAGATTCACATAGAGACCCGCAGACTTACATAGAGACTCACAGACTTACATAGAGACCCACAGACTTACATAGAGATCCACTCAGATTCACATAGAGACCCACACAGACTTACATAGACCCACACAGATTCACACAGAGACTCGCAGACTCGCACAGATTCACATAGAGACCCACAGACTTACATAGAGACCCACAGACTTACATAGAGACCCGCAGACTCACATAGAGACCCACATAGATTCACAGAGACCCACAAACTTAAATAGAGACCCACACAGATTCACATAGAGACCCACAAACTCACATAGAGACCCACAGACTTACATAGAGACCCGCACACTTACCGAATTCTATATTTTGGTTGCGGCCCCCCCCCCCCCTCGTCGCCCCCGTCTTACGCTATTGGTCGATCCGTCTAGGATCTAATCGCCGCGCCGATTCGTTGGCACGCGACGACGCACGGATTGAGTAATGCCCGTCGGTTCGTACAGCGCCGCGTTAAACGCAGACCAGAGGTCGCAACCGGTACCCGATACCCGTACCCTACCCGATACCCGGCTACCCGTACCCGGCCGGGTACGGGTACCCGTTAACGACCCTGGTGCAGCCGGGTACGGGTAGGCCGTGAGTCACTGGTGAGTCACCGTTTGTCACTCATTTCCCAACGTCTTGTGTCTCTTCTCACAATTCAAGTTCCTAGAATCAACCCACCGCGCCTGCAACGTGGCTTCATCCCAGAGGTCGCAATCGGGTACCCGATACCCTACCCTACCCGGCCGGGGGGTACGGGTAGGGTACGGGTACCCGTTTGCGACCTGGTGCGGCGGTACGGGTAAGGAATCAAAACCCGTTTGCGACCTCTGACGCAGACCCTCCCCTACCCGTCCCCCCCCCCGTCCCCCGCTTTCTTTTGATTGGCTGACGCCCGATGGGCAAATTTGGCTCGCGAGTTCCGTCTTGGCGTCGCGGCGCGGACAGATTCGCCCGACCGGCGCGCCGGAGTCGCCGGTGCCGGCGGCGGCGCTCCGCTGGCACCGCCGGCGCCGCCATCGCCGTGGTGTTGACGTTGCCCGTGTCGCCCTCCCCGGCAAACCGCAGGAGCTTCATAGCCGAGATGCAGCTCTTCATCAAGAAGCTGGGACGAAGTGAGAACTGGCACCGTCGTCGTTACCGTCACCACCGTCGCCACCGTCGTCACCACCACCATCGTCACCACCGTCGTCACCACCGTCACCACTGTCACCACCGTCACTGTCACCACCGTCGCCACCGTCACCGTCACCACCTTCACCATCACTGTCACTACCTTCACCGCTGTCACCACCTTCACCACCGCCACCACGTCACCATCTTCACCACAGTCACCACCGTCACCACCGTCGCCACTGTCATCATCATGATCGCCGCCGCCGCCGCACGCCACCACAACCGTCGCAACGTTCACGGCACCCCCTGCACCCCCCCAGCATCTCCACCCCACCCCCCAGCATCTCCCCCGCGACTCCTTGTGCCCCCCACGTGTCTCCTCGTGNCCCCCCCCGTTGTCTCTTTGCCTCTCATCACCTTGCCTCCCCCATCATCTCACGCCCCCTCCCACGTGTCTCCTTGTGCCCCCTCGTGTCTCCTTGCACCTCATTACCTGCCGTGTTTCAATCCTCTCTCTGCCCCTCTCACCACCACCACCACAACCCCCACCACCACCACCGCCCCCCCCCCGCCACCCTCGGCAGAGATCTTTGCGCGCGAGCACGGCTCCAACAAGAAGCTGGCGGCGCAGTCGTGCGCGCTGTCGCTGGTGCGCCAGCTCTACCACCTGGGGGTGGTGGAGGCCTTCTCGGGGCACACCAAGAAGAAGGAGATCGAAGCCGTGAGTCGCACACACACACAGCTGGGGGGTGGGGGGGAGTGGGGGGGGTGGGGGGTGGAGAGGGTTGTGGGGGTGCCTAGGGGGTGCCTGGGGGGGGGGGGGGTGGGGGGGTGGAGGGGGTTGGGGTGGGGGGTGGGGTGGGGTTGGGGGTGGTGGGAGGGTTGGGGGGGTGCCTGGGGGGGTGGGGGGTTGGGGGGGTGGGGGGGTGGGGAGGGTTGGGGGGGGTTGGGGGGGTGGAGAGGGTTGTGGGGGTGCCTAGGGGGGTGCCTGGGGGGGTGGAGGGGGTGGTGGGGGGGGTGCCTAGGGAGTGGGCGGGTGCCTGGGGGTGGGCGGAGTTACTCGGGAGTGGGGGGTGCCTGGGGGGGCTGCCTGGGGGGGTCGGGGGTTGGGAGGTACCTGGGGGGGTCCCTGGGGAGTGGGGGTGGTGGGGGGGGGGGTGGGGGGGGGGTGGGGGGGGCTGGGGGGGGGGGTGGGGGTGGCGAGCACAACTCTGCGGCCCGTTGTTGTGTCTGTGGCGCTGCTTGCACGTCGCACCGCGCACACCGGCCGCTCGTCATTTGAGGCCGAGCCGACCTAGGGGCGGGGAGGCCCCAGGGGGGCGTTGGGGGCGCCGTGAGCCGGGATGGAACCCCCGGGCGGTGCCGCGGCGCCGGCTCCGTAGGCGCCAGCGGTGACGTCAACCGCTGGCGCCACCGCCCCGTGTCACCAATGTCTACTAACCCCCCACCTTCTGCCCCCCCACCTGTCCCCCCACCTGTCCCCCCACCTGCCCCCCCCACCTCTTGCCCCCCCCACTTCCTACCCCCCCCACTTCCTACCCCCCACCCCTGCCCCCCCACCTCCTGCCCCCCCACCTCCTGCCCCCCCCACCCTCCCGCCCTGNCCCCCCACCTGTCCCCCCACCTGCCCCCCCACCTGTCCCCCACCTGTCCCCCACCTGCCCCCCCACCTCTTGCCCCCCCCACCTCCTCCCCCCCACTCCCTGCCCCCCCCCACTTCCTGCCCCCCCACCTGTCCCCCCCACCTGTCCCCACCTGCCCCCCCACCTCCTGCCCCCCCCACCTGTCCCCCCACCTGTCCCCCACCTGCCCCCCCACCTCCTGCCCCCCCCGCGGTGCAGCTGGAGCCGTTTGAGGTGGTGGTCCCCCGGAGGTGGAGGAGCAGCTGCACGGCGTGGTGCACGAGATGGGCCTGCAGCCCGTGCCGCCGGTGGGCACGCTGACACCCTGTCACCCTTACACCCTGACAGCCTGACCTTTACACCCTGACCTTTACAGCCTGACACCCTGTCACCCTTACAGCCTGACCTTTACACCCTAACCTTTACCCTGACCCTTACACCTTGACCCTTACACCCTGATACTTACACCCTGACACCCTGACCCTGACACCCTGACCCTGTCACCCTTACACCCTGACCCTGACACCCTGACCCTTACACCCTGACACCCTGACACCCTGACCCTGACACCCTGACCCTTACACCCTGACACCCTGACCCTTACAGCCTGATCCTTACAGCCTGACCCTTACACCCTGACCCTTACTCTGACACCCTTACCCTGACACCCTGACCCCTGACCCAGACCCTTACCCTGACCCTTACCCGACCCTTACCCTGACCTTACCCTGACACTTACCCTGACCCTTACAGCCTGACCCTTACCCTGACCTTACCTTGACCTTACCGTGACCCTTACAGCCTGACCTTACCCTGACCCTTACAGCCTGACCCTTACCCTGACCTTACCTTGACCTTACCGTGACCCTTACAGCCTGACCTTACAGCCTGACCCTTACAGCCTGACCCTTACAGCCTGACCCTTACAGCCTGACCCTTACCCTGACCTTACCGTGACCCTTACAGCCTGACCCTTACAGCCTGATACCCTGACACCCTCACCCTGACCCTGACCCTTACAGCCTGACACCCTGACCCTTACCCTGACACTTACCCTGACCTTACCCTGACACTTATGCTGACCTTACCCTGACCCAAACCCTGACCTTACCCTGACCCTTACCCTGACACCCTGACCCTTATCCTGACCCTTACCTGACACTTACCCTGGATCTTACCCTGACACCTTACCCTGACACCTTGACCCTTACCCTGACCTTACCATGACCTTAACCTTACCCTGACCCTTACAGCCTGACACCCTGACCTTACCGTGACCTTAGTCTGACCCTGACCCTTACCCTGACACTTACCCTGACACTTACCCTGACACTTAGCCTGTGTGTCCACCTGCCTGGGTATTTTGTGCCATCGGACACTCCACCCCATCAGCTCCCCAATTGGTGATGGGGCAGTTGTGGAGAGAGAGTGGAGAGTTTCCCGTACCTGGGCAGTGTGCTCATGGACGGCACCACTTTGACAGCAGAGGTCTCACTCCGAATCAGTCGAGCTGCATTATCTTTTTAGCGACTGCGTAACGCTTCGGGTCTTCTCGGCCACGGTCATGCCCTCCCTTCTCCACGCTTGCGAAACGTGGACCTCCCTAATGGAACATTCAGGCTGTCCTGCCTACGATCCATCCTGGGTTTAACCAGCAGGCTGGATTGTGTGAGGAGCTCACAAATCCTTGAAAGATCTGGACACATTCCCATCGGTGAGCTCCTCCAGCAGGCAAGGCTGCATTGGCTGGTCATGTAGCCGCATGCCCAGCCACCGCATGCCTAAACAGTTTTTGTTTGGCCGGATAGAGGGGGCTAAATGGGCTAGAGAAGAGATGGAGTGATGTGGTACAGGAGGACGTGGAGCTGAGTGGACTTGCCGATGACTGTACCGGCGGTGTCAAGATCGGCCTCAGTGGAGGAGGCTCGTGAAGGACGCTACTGGGCAGTTGGAGGCAGTCGCCCTCCAGCAACAACGGAGGGCGGAGGAGCGACGCTCACAACAACGAGCGGAGCGCCGTGTGGCTAAAATGCACGTGGTGCATCTGCCAGTCATCTCATTCAACCCATGGCACCACCTGGGTCTGTACCGTGACCTCCTGCACCTAGCCTGGCACAGCAGGGGGTTACAGCTGGTGGTGCATCTACCGGTCATCTCAATCAGTCAGCCCATGGCACCTGCTGGGTCTGTCCCGTGACCTCCCACCGAGCCTGGCACAGTAGGCGTGTGGCATCACCGGTCACGCAGCCCGGCACCTGCGCTGTCGTGACCTCCTGCACCTAGTGGCCAGCAGGGGGTACAGGTGGTGCATCTACCGGTCATCTCAGTGCCAGCCTGCACTGAGGTTATCCTTGCTCCTGCACCTAGCCTGGCACAGCAGGGGGTTACAGCTGGTAGGTCTACCATTGGTCATCTCAGTCAGCCAGCCCATGCCACCTGCTGGGTCTGTCCCGTGACCTGCCAGCGGGCCTTGGACACTTCACGTGATGGCTTCAGCGTGCACATAGCCCGGCACAAGCGCCGTGGTGACGTCACCGCCACTTAGTGGCGAATGGCGGTTGTAGTTGTTGTAGTTGTTGTTGATGAGCTCCGTGCCGGCCTTCACAGAGGTGCGCCTCGCTCGCAGCACTTGACCCAACAGTCTCTGAAGGCTACACGGCTCGATCTTATTTGTGCTCGTGCCCCCCCGCATGNCCCCCCCCCACGTGCCCCTCTCCCCCCCTGCATCCCCCCCCCGCATCCCCCCCCACGTGCCCCTCTNCCCCCCCCCTGCATNCCCCCCCCGCATCCCCCCCCCCGCATGCCCCCCCACGTGCCCCCTTNCCCCCCACGTGCCCCCCTCCCTCCCCCGCACCCCCCCCACGTGACCCCCCTTCCCCCCCACGTGCCCCCTCCCCCCCCCGCCCCCCTCCCCCCCCGCACCCCCCCCACGTGCCCCCCTCCCCCCCCCGCATGCCCCCCTCACGTGNCCCCCCTCCCCCCCCGCATCCCCCCCCCGCACCCTCCCCCCCGCATCCCCCCCCCACGGCCCCTCTCCCCCCCCGCANCCCCCTCCACGTGCCCCCCTCCCCCCCCCGCACCCCCCTCCACGTGCCCCCCTCCCCCCTCACCACGTAGGCGCAATCCGGGGACGGTGACTCACGGTGAACAAGCTGGCTCACTTGAGCCGTCGGCGCGCCAGAGCTCGCCGGCGTCGTGCCCGGTCCCCGCCGCAGATGAACTGGAACCCGTGGACGAGCGCAACATCGACGAAGGCCCGCTCGCCACCGTGAGACTCGCACGCACGCACACGCACACACGCACGCTCACACACGGACACACACGCGCTCACACACACGCTCACACGCGCTCACACACGTGCTCACACACACGCTCACACGCGNTCACACACGCTCACACACACGCTCACACGCGCTCACACACGTGCTCACACACACGCTCACACACGCTCACACGCGCTCACACACGCGCTCACACGCGCTCACACACACGCTCACACACACGCGCTCACGCACGCGCTCACGCACGGACACACGTGTGTGTGCACGCACAAAGATGATGACAAAGATTCTAGATTTGAAGCTTTCGTGACTGCAAGGATTCATTTCGGTCAAGTCACGTAGGTAAAAAAAATGAAATAAAAATTAATAAAAATAAAATAATAAAAATAATTATTGTATTTATTTTTACTAACTAAAAAACTTAAATTAAAATTTATATTTTAGTTTTTTTATTAAAAAAAAGATTTTTTTTTAATTTTATTATTTTATTTTTATTCATAAAAAAATGTAAATTTAAAAATGAAATTTTAATTAATAAAAATAAAATAGTAGTTATTATTATTATTTTATTTTTATTAATTTTAATTTCATTTTTGTTGCCTACGTGACTTTACCGAAAATACTAAGAGTATGAAGACAAAGATGCCCCGTGTAGCCTTAACAGGACTGTAGGGCAAGTGCTGTTAGCGAGCAGCAGCAGCACCTATGAAGGCCGGCACGGCACACGAGGGGGTGGGTGGCCAACACCACGCCCGGCCTTTGTCTCTCCAGTGGCGATGTTTACACACCGCACCGGGTACTCATTTGAGGCCGAGTCGACCTAGGGGAGGAGGCCCAGGACCGGTTCAGATGATCGTCACCGGTATTTGTGGCCGTGAGCGGGAATCAAACTTGGGGCCGCTGGGTTCCTAGCGCAGCGCACTGACTGCTACACTACCACTCTCTACGCACGTACACACACACACATGCGCACGTACACACACACACATGCATGCATGCGCATGTACATACGCGCATACATACGTGTGCGTACACGCGTACTCGAGGTGAGGCTACTGATGATGATGATGGATATGCTTAAGTCGCTGATGATGCTGCTGATGATGATGATGAATCTGCCGATGTTGCTGGTGACGATGATGCTGACGACGCTGTTGATCACAACGACGATGATGCTGCTGCTGCTGATGTCGATGGCGATGATGACGACGATGATGCTGACGACGATGATGACAATGATAACGCTGATGACACTGAAAATAACGACGATGCTGACGATGATGACGCTGATGATGACGCTGATGACGGTGACGACGACGACGGTGACAACGACGATGATACTGATGACGACGATGACGACGACGATGACGACGATGACGACGATGATGACGATGATGACGCTGACGACGACGGTGATGACGACGGTGATGACGACGACGATGCTGATAACGATGATGATGACGACGACGATGATGATGATGATGACGACGATGACGACGATGACGACGGTGGTGGTGGTGGTGGTGTCGTGTGCGTGGCAGGCGACCCCGGAGATGGTCAGCAGGGATCTGCACAGCGCCCTCGTCTACAAGATGGAGAACGACGACAGCTACAAGCAGGCACGCCGCTCAAACAGAATCGCTCTTTGTTACCGGAGGGGGACTCTGATGAGCAATAGCTCGATGCAAATTTTTCACAGATTTCCAGTAAGAGGGCACGGGGGTCAAAACAACAACAACAACAAAAACACAGGTGCAAGTCTAGTGAGCGTAAAAAAATTACTTTAAAAAAACACGTACAAATACAATAATCGTAATCTTCATTTGAAGCTTTCGTTACCGCAGGAATCCATACTCTTTGGTTCTTTCGGTAAAGTCATCACGTGTTTCTAACTCCGGTTAAACCTTGGATTGCGAGTAACTTGATCTGCGAGTGTTTTGCAAGACGAGCAAATTTTTTAAATAAATATTCATTTGATGAACGAGCGAGGGGGGGTCTTGCAATACAGCGACACGTGATCACAACTGATACACGGAATGAATTACACCGGTCAACCAAAAAAAAACATTTTTTTCTGGCCTGGACTTTTGCTAATTTCAGGGTGCTGATTCGAAATCTGATCTCAGATTTGCTTTATCACATCTCATTTGTATGCTATCGGCATATCCCATTTTCATTGATTTTACCCGAATACTCTTTGGTTCTTTCGGTAAAGTCATCGCGTGTTTCTAACTCCGGTAAACCTTGGATTGTGAGTAACTTGATCTGCGTGTGTTTTGCAAGACGAGCAAAATGTTTAAAATAAATATTAATTTGATAAACGAGCGAGGGGGGTCTTGCAATACAGCGTCACGTGATCACAACTGATACACGGAAGGAGTAACACCGGTCAACAAAAAAAAAACATTTTTTTCTGGCCTGGACTTTTGCAATTTCAGAGTGCTGATTCCAAATCTGATCTCAGATTTGCTCCATCACATCTCATTTTTATGCTATCGGCATACCCCATTTTCATTGATTTTACCCGAAATTAACTCTGTCACTTATGATTGCGAGTTGTTGCGAGTCAGTGACTGCTTTAGTGTTAAAATATGGTGCTGTATTTTTAGGATAGTGCGTTTATAATATCATTTTATGTAGATATCCACATTTATTTCAGATTTTTCTTCTGCAGTTTTTATTGAAAATGCAATATTTGATATCTCAAGAACCTGATGTGATAGACAAAAACTGATGCCAGATTTGGAATCAGCACCCCCAAAATTACCTTAAACCTTATGCCAGAACAAGTGTGTTGACCAGTGTTATGCTCGCAATCCAAGGTTTCACTGTACGTGACTTTCACGAAAGAACCATAGAGGATTAAAAAAATTGGTGGTGGTGGTGACCGTGGTGGTGACCGTGGTGGTGGTTGTGGCGGTGACTGTGGTGGTGACGGTGGTGGTGGTCGTGGTGGTGGTGGTGACCGTGGTGGTGGTGGTGGTTGTGGCGGTGATGGTGGTGGTGGTCGTGGTGGTGGTGTGGGTGGTGACCGTGGTGGTGGTGGTGCTTGTGTTGACTCTGTCAGTGACCGTGCGTGTCCCCTCCCGCCCACCCGGCGCAGTTGGCCGGCGAGCGGCTTCAGTCGTGGTGTTGGTGGTTGTGGTGGTGACCGTGGTGGCCGTGGTGGTGGTGACCATGATGATGGTGGTGCTTGTGTTGACTTGTCAGTGACCGTGCGTGTCCCCTCCCGCCCACCCGGTGCAGTTGGCCGCGAGCGGCTTCAGCTGCCGATGGCCGAGTTCCGTGAGCAGCTGCTGACGGCGGTGCGGGAGCACTCGGTGGTGATCGTGCGCGGCCAGACGGGCTGCGGCAAAACCACACAGGTGCCGCAGTTCATCCTCGACCAGTTCATCCTGGACGGCCACGGGGCCGACTGCAGCATCGTTGTTACACAGGTACCGAACGACCCACCCACCGCCACCACCGCCACCACCGCCAACACCGCAACCACCGCCACCACCGCCACCGCCACCACCACCGCCATCACCACCGCCACACCTACCGACCACCCCCGCCTCACCACACCTCCACCACCGCCAACACCGCCACATCACCACCACCGCCACCACCGCCACCACCACCGNCACCACCACCGCCAACACCACCACCACACCTACCGACCACCCCCGCCTCACCACAACACTGCCACACCACCACAACCACCGCCACCACAACCACCACCACACCACCGCCACACCACCGCCACACAACCGCAACACCCACCACCGCCACATCACCCTGATACTTGCTGTATATTTGGAGTTTGCACGTGGCGAGATGTTAACTACCTCGCCTGGTCTACAGGAGGTCGTGGTTCGATCCCGACCCTGACTCCTGCTGCTGCTGTATATTTGGAGTTTGCACGTGGCTAGGAGATGTTAACTAGCTCACCTGGTCTACAGGAGGTCGTGGGTTCGAGCCCGACCCTAACTCCTGCTGTATATTTGGAGTTTGCACGTGGCGAGATGTTAACTACCTCGCCTGGTCTACAGGAGGTCGTGGGTTCGAGCCCGACCCTAACTCCTGCTGTATATTTGGAGTTTGCACGTGGCTAGGAGATGTTAACTACCTCGCCTGGTATACAGGAGGTCGTGGGTTCGATCCCGACCCTGACGCCTGCTGTATATTTGGAGTTTGCAGTGGCTAGGAGATGTAAACTACCTCGCCTGGTATGCAGGAGGGGGGTTCGATCCCGACCCTGACGCCTGCTATATATTTGGAGTTTGCTGTGGCGAGATGTTAACTACCTCGCCTGGTATGCGGAAGGTCGTGGGTTCGACCCGACCCTGACGCCTGCTGCTGTATATTTGGAGTTTGCGTCTCTCTCTCTCGCCGCCACTTCGAAGCCGGCGGATTATAATTATCGGTGATGGACGATGATATATAGCTCAGGGGGCCTCATCTGGAGGTGAAAAAAAATAAAAATAAACTTTTATAGATCCGGGCGCCGGCGGCACGGCACCGGTGACGCAATCCGGCGCCCCGTGCCGATAAATCAAGCGATGGAGGGAGCGTGGGGGTTTGTTCGTGCGGTGGTGGTGGCGGTGGTAGCGGTGGCGGCGGTGGTGGCGGTGGTGGTGGCAGTGGTGGTGGTGGCGGCGGCGGTGGTGGTGTGGTGGCGGTGGCGGCGGTTGCGGCGGTGGCGGCGGTGGCGGTGTTCGCGGCGGTGGTGGCGCCCGGGACTTTACCGTCGTGGTTACCGTCGCGTTTGTCGTTGCCGCCTCGCCAGCCGCGCCGCATCAGCGCCGTGTCGGTGGCGGAGCGAGTGGCGTTCGAGCGTTGCGAGGACGTGGGCCTGAGCTGCGGCTACAGCGTGCGCTTCGAGTCCATCCTGCCCAGGCCTCACGGCAGTATCCTCTTCTGCACCGTCGGTAACGCACGCACCACGGCTGCTGAGACCACAACCGGCACCACCACCACAAAGACAAACATCTCCCTCCCCGCCCACACGTGTGTAGCCTTAACAGACTCGTAATGAACGTTTTTGGGTTCAGATCGCCGCGTTATTTATAAATGTGTCGTAACCCTCCACCACCCGACACGGCCAATCGGTAAAAAAGTGTCACGTTGACAAAAGACAAATAGTTTAACACGTTAGGCTTTCGCGACCAATATTATTCATAATCAACGTTGTTGGGTTTAGATGGCGTTATTTATAAATGTGTCGTAACCCTCCACCACCCGACACGGCCAATCGGTAAAAAAGTGTCACGTTGACAAAAGACAAATAGTTTAACACGTTAGGCTTTCGCGACCAATATTATTCATAATCAACGTTTTTGGGTTTAGATGGCGTTATTTATAAATGTGTCGTAACCCTCCACCACCCGACACGGCCAATCAGTAAAAAAGTGTCACGTTGACAAAAGACAAATAGTTTAACACGTTAGGCTTTCGCGACCAATATTATTCATAATCAACGTTGTTGGGTTTAGATGGCGTTATTTATAAATGTGCCGTAACCCTCCACCACCCGACACGGCCAATCGGTAAAAAAGTGTCACGTTGACAAAAGATAAATAGTTCACTGCTTTAGCCCACCGGTGTGTTGAAGCGTGAAACCACAACATTTACAATTTTTGAGTAGCACGACGTTTCACTGGTAATTGCATCCTGCATCATCGGGCAATTCGCCAGAATGGTAAGGCTCTGTTGTGTCTCCCGTTCTTATATAGAGCAGCAGCAGCAGCAGGGTGACCTCATCATTAACAGACCGTTGGGGAAAGTGCCGTTAGCGAGTAGAAGCAGCAGCTATATTCTTGTTTTTTTCGGTAAAGTCACGTAGAAGGGAAATAATAAAATAAAATTAATATATATTTTTTGTACATTTTTTTATATTAATATTTTTTTATTATTTGCCTTCTACGTGACTTTACCGAAAGAAACAAGAATATAAGAATAAAATAATATTAATATAAAACATTTTTTAATTTTTAATAAAAATATTATTTAATTATTTCCCTTCTACGTGACTTTACCGAAAGAACCAAGAATACAATAATAAAATAATATTAATATAAAACCTTTTTAAAAATATTAATATTATTTTATTATTTCCTTTCTATGTGACTTTACCGAAAGAACCAAGAATATGAATCCCTGCAGTCACGAAAGCTTTAAATCAAGATTTAGCAGCACCTCATGAAGGCTGGAACAGCAACGCCACGCCCGGCCACCTTTGTCTCCCCAGCGGCGATTTCCTTACACACCGCACCAGGTACTCATTTGAGGCTGAGTCGACCTAGAGGAAGACCCAGGAACTGGTTCAGATAATTGTCACCGGTGTTGGTGGCCGTGAACGGGAATCAAACTCGGGTAGCCGGGTTCGTAGCGCAGCGCGCTAACCACTACAACAACAACAACAACCGCCATTCGCCACTAAGTAGCAGTGACGTCACCACGACGCTTGTGCCAGGCCATGTGCACCTTGAGGCTACCACGTGAAGTGTCGAACGCCTGCTGGCAGGAGGTCACGGGGCAGACCCAGCAGGTGCCACGGGTCGACTGACCGAGATGACCGAGATGACTGGCTGATGCACCACCTGTGCCCCCTACTGTACCAACTTGCTGTGCTTTAGCCACCCGGCGCTCCACTCGCTGTTGTGAGCATCGCTCCTCCGCTCTTCGTTGTTGTTGGAGGGCGACTGCCTCCAACTGCCCAGTAGCGTCCTTCACGAGCCTCCTCCACAGAGGCCGATCTTGACACCGCTGGTACCAGTCATCGGCAAGTCCACTCAGCTAACCACTACACCACCGCTCCCACATACAAACAAAGATCCCCCATATAGCCTTAACAGACCTTAACAGACTGTAGGGGCAAGTGCTGTTAGCGAGCACCTATGAAGGCCGGAACGGTACACGAGGGGGTGGGTGGCCAGCACCACGCCCGACCGCCTTTGTCTCCCAAGTGGCAATGTTTCCTCAGTGTGCGCGCGTGTGTATGCTGACCGGAGCGTCTGTGTGTGTGTGTATATATACTGACCGGAGCGTGAGTTCTGACCAGAGTATGTGTGTGTATGCTGACTGGAGTGTGTGTGTGTGTGTGCTGACTGGAGTGTGTGTGTGTGTGTGCTGACTGGTGTGTGTGTGTGTGCTGACTGGAGTGTGTGTGTGTGTGCTGACTGGTGTGTGTGTGTGTGTGTTGACTGGAGTGTGTGCTGACTGGAGTGTGTGTGCGCGTGTGTGTGTGCTGACTGGTGTGTGTGTGTGCTGACTGGAGTGTGTTTGTGTGTGCTGACTGGTGTGTGTGTGTGTGTGTGCTGACTGGTGTGTGTGTTGACTGGAGTGTGTGTGTGTGTGTTGACTGGAATGTGTGCGTGTGTGTGTGTGCTGACTGGTGTGTGTGTGTGCTGACTGGAGTGTGTGTGTGTGCTGTGCTGGAGCGTGTGTGTGTGTTTGCTGACTGGAGTGTGTGTGCGTGTGTTTGTGTGTGTTGACTGGAGTGTGTGTGTGTGTGCTGACTGGAGTGTGTGTGTGTGCCGCCCCGACCACCTCCAGGAGTGCTGCTGAGGAAGCTGGAGTCTGGCCTGCGGGGCATCAGTCACGTGATCGTGGATGAGATCCACGAGAGGGACCTCAACGTGAGCCGTCGCTCCACACGCGTGTGTCTGTGTGGGTGTCTGTGGGTCTCTATGAGTGTGGGTGTCAGTGGGTCTCTGTGTGTGTGGGTGTCTGTGGGTCTCTATGAGTGTGGGTGTCAGTGGGTCTCATGAGTGTGGGTGTCTGTGGGTCTCTATGAGTGTCTGTGGGTCTCTATGAGTGTGGGTCTCTGTGAGTGTGGGTCTCTATGAGTGTCTGTGGGTCTCTGAGTGTGGGTGTCTGTGGGTCTCTATGAGTGTGGGTCTCTGTGGGTCTCTATGAGTGTGGGTGTCTGTGGGTTTCCATGAGTGTGGGTGTCTGTGGGTCTCTATGAGTGTGGGTGTCTGTGGGTCTCTGTGAGTGTGGGTGTCTGTGGGTTTCGATGAGTGTGGGTGTCTGTGGGTTTCTGTGGGTGTCTGTGGGTCTCTATGAGTCTCTGAGTGTGGGTCTCTGAGTGGGTCTCTGTGGGTCTCTATGAGTGTGGGTCTCTATGAGTGATGGTCTGTGTGGGTCTCTATGAGTGTGGGTGTCTGTGGGTCTCTGAGTGTGTGGGTCTCTGTGAGTGTGGGTGTCTGTGGGTCTCTATGAGTGTGGGTCTCTATGAGTATGGGTGTCTGTGGGTCTCTGTGAGTGGGTGTCTGTGGGTCTCTGAGTGTGTGGGTGTCTGTGGGTCTCTATGAGTATGAGTCTCTGTGGGTCTCTGTGAGTGTGGGTGTCTGTGGGTCTCTATGAGTATGTGTCTCTGTGGGTCTCTATGAGTATGAGTCTCTGTGGGTCTCTGTGAGTGTGGGTGTCTGTGGGTCTCTATGAGTGTGGGTGTCTGTGGGTCTCTGTGGGTGTCTGTGGGTCTCTATGAGTGTGGGTGTGTGTCTGTGGGTCTCTATGAGTGTGGGTCTCTGAGTGTCTGTGGGTCTCTGAGTGTGGGTGTCTGTGGGTCTCTATGAGTGTCTGTGGGTCTCTGTGGGTCTCTGTGGGTCTCTGTGGGTGTCTGTGGGTCTCTGTGGGTCTCTGTGGGTCTCTGTGGGTCTCTGTGGGTCTCTGTGGGTGTCTGTGGGTCTCTGTGGGTGTCTGTGGGTCTCTGTGGGTCTCTGTGGGTCTCTATGAATGTGGGTGTCTGTGGGTCTCTATGAGTGTGGGTGTCTGTGGGTCTCTATGAGTGTGGGTCTCTGTGGGTCTCTGTGGGTGTCTGTGGGTCTCTGTGGGTGTCTGTGGGTCTCTATGAGTGTGGGTGTCTGTGGGTCTCTGTGAGTATGGGTGTCTGTGGGTCTCTATGAGTATGGGTCTCTGTGGGTCTCTATGAGTGTGGGTCTCTATGGGTCTCTATGAGTGTGGATGTCTGTGGGTCTCTGTGAGTGTGGGTCTCTGTGGGTCTCTATGAGTGTGGGTCTCTGTGGGTCTCTATGAGTATGGGTCTCTGTGGATCTCTATGAATGTGGGTCTCTGTGGGTCTCTATGAGTCTCTGTGGGTCTCTATGGGTCTCTGTGGGTCTCTATGAATGTGGGTCTCTGTGGGTCTCTATGAATGTGGGTCTCTGTGGGTCTCTGTGGGTCTCTGTGGGTCTCTGTGGGTCTCTGTGGGTCTCTGAGTGGGTCTCTGTGGGTCTCTATGAGTGGGTCTCTGTGGGTCTCTATGAGTGTGGGTCTCTGTGGGTCTCTATGAGTGTGGGTTTCTGTGGGTATCTATGAGTGTGGGTCTCTGTGGGTCTCTGTGGGTCTGTGGGTCTCTGAGTGTGGGTCTCTGTGGGTCTCTGTGGGTCTCTATGAGTGTGGGTCTCTGTGGGTCTCTATGAATGTGGGTCTCTATGAATGTGGGTCTCTGTGGGTCTCTGAGTGTCAGTCACTGTGGGTCTTTGTGGGTCTCTGTGGGTTTCTGTGGGTCTTTATGAGTTTCAGTCACTGTAGGTCTTTGTGGGTCTCTGTGGGTCTCTATATGTGTGGGTCTCTGTGGGTCTCTATGAGTATGGGTCTCTGTGGGTCTCTATGAGTGTGCATCTCTGTGGGTTTCTATAAGTGTGGGTCTCTGTGAGTGTGGGTCTCTGTGGGTTTCTGTGAGTATGGGTCTCTGTGGGTCTCTATGAATGTGGGTCTCTATAAGTATGTGTCTTTGTGGGTCTCTGTGGGTCTCTGTGGGTCTTTATGAGTGTGGGTCTCAAGAGTGTGGGTCTCTGTGAGTGTGGGCCTCTATGGGTCTCTGAGTATGGGTCTTTGTGGGTCTCTATGAGTATGGGTCTCTGTGGGTCTATGAATGTGGGTCTCTGTGGGGGTCTCTGTGAGTGTGGGTCTCTGTGGGTCTCTGTGGGTCTCTATGAGTGTGGGTCTCTGTGGGGTCTCTGTGAGTGGCTCCCGCACGGGTGGTGACGTGTTGCCTGCCCCCCGTCAGTCGGACTTCCTCCTCGTGGTGCTCAACGACGTGATGCGCTCGTTCCCGGACGCGCGCATCGTCCTCATGTCGGCCACCATCGACACCACCATGTTCAGCGAGTACTTCGGCTGCTGCCCCGTCATCGAGGTGCACGGACGAACGTTCAGCGTGCAAGGTGAGCACGTGACACCAGCCCCCCCCCCCCCACATGGCCCACCCACACGCACAAAGATCCTCCGTGTAGCCTCAACAGACCGTAGTGATGTGACCCGGGCTCCCCCACCCCTCCCCCCACCCCTACCCACAACTCCCCCAACCCCCTCCCCCCCCTACCCACAACCCCCCTGCTCCTGACGTCAGAGTACCTGCTGGAGGACTGCATCCAGATGACCAACTTCGTGCCGCCCCCCTCCCACCCCTACCCACAACCCCCCCTCCTACCCACAACCCCCCCTGCTCCTGACGTCAGAGTACCTGCTGGAGGACTGCATCCAGATGACCAACTTCGTGCCGCCCCCGCCGGACAAGCGCAAGAAGGACCGGGACGATGACGGCGGTGGAACTGACGAGGAGGTGCGAGTTTGGTGTGTGTGTGTGCGCGTGTGTGTGTGTGCGCGTGTGTGTGTGCGTGTGTGTGCGTGTGGTGTGCGTGTGTGTGCGTGTGTGTGTGCGTGTGTGGGTGCGTGTGCGTGGGTGTGTGTGGGTGTGTGTGCGTGCGTGTGCGTGTGTGTGTGTGTGTGGGTGCGTGTGTGTGTGCGTGTGTGGGTGCGTGTGTGTGCGTTCGTGCGTGTGCGTGTGTGTGTGTGTGTGGGTGCGTGTGTGTGGGTGTGTGTGCGTGCGTGTGCGTGTGTGTGTGTGTGTGGGTGCGTGTGCGTGGGTGTGTGTGGGTGTGTGTGCGTGCGTGTGCGTGTGTGCGTGTGTGTGCGCGTGTGTGTGTGCGTGTGTGTGTGCGTGTGTGTGTGTGCGTTCGTGCGTGTGGGTGCGTGTGTGTGTGTGCGTTCGTGTGTTTGCGCGCGTGCGTGTGTATATTGGTGCGTGTGGGTGTTCGTGTGTTTGGGTTCGTGTGTTTGCGCGTTTGCGTGTGTTAATTGGTGCGTGTTTGTGTGTGTGTGTTCATATGTGTGCGTGTGTGTGCGTTGGCGTGTTGGCATGTGCGTGCGTACGGTTGTGCGCGTGTGTGTGTTCGTGTGTTTGCCTGCGTGCGTTTGTGCCTGCGTACGTGTGTTTGGGGAGCGGCGGCGCAGCGCTTAGCTACTTTGCGCTACGAACCCGGCGACCCAAATTCGGTTCCCGCTCACGGCCACCAACACCGGTGACGCCTAACCACCACGTGTTGCGCTGAGAATCACCACCGACCCCGACCCGGCGTTCTCCGCAGGTGAACTGCAACCAGATCTGCGCCGCCGGCTACTCCGAGGCGACGAAGCGAGCGATGGCGCAGCTCAGCGAGAAGGAGCTGTCCTTCGAGCTGGTGGAGGCGCTGATCGCTACATCGGCACGCTCAGCGTTCACGGCGCCATCCTGGTCTTCCTGCCCGGCTGGAACCTGATCTTCGCGCTGCAGAAGTACCTGAGAACTTGCCACACTTTGGTGAGGCCGCGGGTTGTTGCGGTGGGCGATGCCGGTCCGGTGGGGGGGACAGGGGGGGGGCGGGGGAGGAGGGGGGGGGTGCTTCCAGATCTGGCATCAGTTTTTAAATCCTTTATATTAAGTTCACTTGCTTGCTTAGGACCGTGCAAATCTTTCGGTCGTTTTTTAACCAACTTCCCGCGATCCAATCGAGCTGACATTTTGCACACAGGCTCGTTGTGCGTGACAATTATTTTCGTGAAATTTTTTTTCCAAAATTTTACACTTTTTAGGAAAAATAAATATATTTAATTACCAATTGCTTAATGCTGGCAGGCAATCATCTGACCCATAGGTGGCAGCCATCTCAAGCCAGAGGACGAGAGGACTCTAGCCGCCACGCATATAAAGGATTTGTAGTGAAAAACTTGGTTTTTACGGGTTAATTTTTTGTCCATCACATCAGGTTTTTGAGATATCAAATATTGCATTTTCAATAAAAACTGCAGAAGAAAAGTATTAAATAAATGTGGATATCTACATAAAATGATAATAAACACACCGTCCTAAAAACACAGCACCGTATTTTAACACTAAAGCAGTCACTGACTCGCAACAACTTGCAATCATAAGTGACGGAGTTAATTTCGGGTAAAATCACTGAAAATGGGGTATGCCGATAGCATACAAATGAGATGTGATAGAGCAAATTTGAGATCAGATTTGGAATCGGCACCCTGAAATTATCAGAAGTCCAGGCCAGACAAAAATGTTTTTTTTTTTGTTAACCAGTGTTATTTGAACCGGTCCTGGTGTCCTCTCGTAGGTAGACTCGGCCTCAAATAAGTAGCTTGGTGCGGTGTGTGTGGTAAACATCGCCACTGGGGAGACAAAGGCGGTCGGGCGTGGTGCTGGCCACCCACTCCCTCGTGTACCGTTCCGGCCTTCATAGGTGCTCGCTAACAGCACTTGCCCCAACAGTCTGTTCAAGCTATACGGGGGATCTTTGTCTTTGTGTGTATTGTGGGGGGAGCGGTGGTGCAGCGGTTAGCGCTACGCTGCGCTCCGAACCCGGTGACCCGAGTTCGATTCCCGCTCACGGCCAACACCGGTGGACGATTATCTGACCCGGTCCTGGGCCTCCCCTAGGTCGTCTCGGCATGAAATGAGTACCCGGTGCGATGTGGTAAACATCGCCACTGGGGAGACAAAGGCGGCCGGGCGTGGTGCTGGCCACCCACCCCCTCGTGTGCCACAGTGCCGGTAGCCTTCACAGGTGCTGCTTCTCGCTAACAGCACTTGCCCCGACGGTCTGTTGAGGCTACACGGGGGATCTTTGTCTTTGCGTGGTGAGCAGGGGGGGGCCGGTACCGGATCCTGCCGCTCCACTCGCAGATCCCGCGGGAGGAGCAGCGTCTGGTGTTCGACAGCGTGCCTGACAACGTCACCAAGGTGCCGTCGCTGCTGTCGGCATCGTCGTCATCATCGTCGTCATCATCGTCGCCGTCGTCGTCATCGTCATCATCATCGTCATCATCATTGACGTCGTCATCGCTGCTATCGGCATCGTCGTCATCATCATTGCCATCGCCACCGTCATCGTCACCACCGCCACCATCATCATCGTCACCAACGTCGTCATCATCATCGTCACCACGTCATAATCATCGTCACCAACGTCGTCATCATCATCGTCACCACCGCCACCATCATCTTCACCACCGTCATCATCATCGTCACCACCTCCACCATCATCTTCACCACCTCCACCATCATCATCGTCACCACCGTCATCATCATCACCGACACCGTCACCAACATCTTCACAATCGTCACTAACATCGTCACGCCCGTCGCCACCGTCACCATCGCTTCCACCTTTATCATCGTCGCCACCGCTATCACCACCGCTATCACCACCGCTATCACCACCGCTATCACCACCGCTAGCGTCGCCAACACCGTGACCACCGTCATCGTCATCGTTTTCATCATCGTCATCATAGTCATCATCATCATCATCGTCGTCATCATCATCACAGTCACCACCATCACCACCATCATCGTCACTTCCGTCATCATTATCGTCATCGTTTTCATCATCACAGTCACCAACCACCTTCACTAACATCGTCACCACCATCATCTTCACCGTCGCCACCGTCACCATCATCGTCACCACCATCATCATCATCACCGTCACCAACGTCATCATCATCATCGTCACCACGTCATCATCGTCATCGTTTTCATCATCACAGTCACCAAACACCGTCACCAACATCGTCACCACTGTCATCTTCACCGTCGTCACCACCGTCATCATCGTCATTACCGACACCACCGTCACCAACATCATCGAAATTGTCACCAACATCGTCACCAACATCGTCACCACAGTCATCATCGTCGTTACCACCATCATCATCGTCATCATCGTCATCATCGTCATCATCGTCATCACCGACACCACCGTCACCAACACCTTCACAATCGTCACCAACATCGTCACCACCGTCACCATCGCCACCGCCACCACCGCTATCATCACCGGCACCACCGCTATCATCACCGCACCACCGCTAGCGTCGCCAACACCGTGACCACCGCCGCACCGTGACTCCCCCCCCCCCGCCGTGTCCCGGTGCGCCAGGTGATCCTGTCGACCAACATCGCCGAGACGAGCATCACATCAACGATGTCGTCTACGTCATCGACTCCTGCAAGTACGGCTCCCCCCCCGCTCACGGCCAGTGACGATTATCTGAACTGGTCCTGGGCCTCCCCTAGGTCGACTCGGCCTCAAATGAGTACCTGGTGCGGTGTGGAGTGAACATCGCCACCGGGAGACAAAGGCGGCCGGGCGTGGTGCTGGCCACCACCCCCACGTGTGCCGTGCCGGCCTTCATAGGTGCTGCTACTCGCTAACAGCACTTGCCCCTACAGTCTGTTAAGGCTACACGGGGCATCTTTGTTTTGTGGGGAGCGGTGGTGCGGCGGTTAGCGCTACGAACCTGAGGACCCGAATTCGATTCCCGCTCACGGCCAACACCAGTGACGATTATCTGAATCGGTCCTGGGCCTCCCCTAGGTCGACTCAGCCTCAAATGAGTACCTGGTGCGGTGTGTAAACATCGCCACTGGGAGACAAAGGCGGCCGGGCGTGGTGCTGGCCACCCACCCCTCGTGTGCCGTTCCGGCCTTCATACTCGCTAACAGCACTTGCCCCTACAGTCTGTTAAGGCTACACAGGGGATCTTTGTTTGTGGGGAAGCGGTGCGCTACGAACCTGACGACCCGAATTCGATTCCCACTCACGGCCAACACCGCCGGTGACGATTATTTGAACCATTCCTGGGCCTCCCCTAGGTCGACTCGGTCTCAAATGAGTACCTCTGAGCAAGAACTACACATGCTGAGTGGGTCTTGACGTGATCAAATTTGAAATCGTTTTAGTGTTGGCGGCACTTGCCCTCGTGCGGAGTGTTTGAGGCTGCACGGGGGACCTTTGTCTGTGTGTAGGAGGTGGATGAGGAGTAGTGGGGCCTTACCTGGTGAAATAAATAAAATCGTTTCTAGTTTGGTATAGAAAATATAAATAAAATAAAATATTTAAGAATTAAATTTTTCTTTTAAAAAATATTTTCTTTTTATTTTATTAGAAAAAAAAGTATTTAAAATTTATTTTAATTTTATTTTCTATCTACGTGACTTTACCGAAAGAACCAAGAATATGAATTCCCTGCAGTCACTAAAGTTTAAAGTAAAAATTTACTTTTTTAGTTGTGTACAGTTTTGCTTTGAACAGCACTTGCCCTCGTGCGGAGTGTTTGAGGCTGCACGGGGGACCTTTGTCTGTGTGTAGGAGGTGGATGAGAAGGAGTGGTGGGGCCTTACCTGGTGGAATAAATAAAATCGTTTCTAGTTCGGTAAAGTCGCGTAGATAGAACATAGAAATAAAATAAAATGTAAAAAATGAAATATTCAAAAAAAGATTTATTAGAAAAAAAATCATTTTGTTTCATTTTTTAATTAATTTTTATTTCCCTTCTACGTGACTTTACCGAAAGAACCAATAAGATGAATCCTGCAGTCACGAAAGCTTTAAATCGAAATCTTTCGGTAAAGTCACGTAGAAGGGAAATAATAAAACAATAAAATTAAAACATAATAAAATACAATTCTCACAGCGTCTGTCTTTCCGACAGACCTGTTCTTCACCTGAGGACGGCTGCTTGCGTTGTGGCCGAAACGTCGTGAGAATTATTTATTATGTTTTATTTTATTATTTTATTACTTCCCTTCTACGTGACGACTTTACCGAAAGAACCAAGAAGATGAATCCCTGCAGTCACAAAAGCTTTAAATAAAATTTTTATTATTTTATTATGCATTTTTTTTTATTTCATTACCCCTTCTACGTGACGACTTCACCGAAAAGAAGATGAATCCCTGCAGTCACAGAAGCTTTCAATCGAGACGACGTCGTTTGTTTATTTGTTGTTGTTGTTGTTGCTGTTGTTGTTGTTGTTGCTGCGTGCCGGCAGGCAGAAGGTGAAGCTGTTCACGTCGCACAACAACATGACCAACTACGCCACCGTGTGGGCGTCCAAGCGAACCTGGAGCAGCGGCGAGGGCGTGCCGGCCGCGTGCGAGCCGGGCGCTTCCACCTGTGCAGCCATGAGCGCTTCAAGCGGTGAGCCGTGGTGGGGGGGGTGGGGGGGGGAGGTGGGGGTGGGGGGGAGGGGGGTGGAGTGGGGGAGGTGGGTGGGGTGGGTTGAGTGGGGGGGTTGAGTGGGGGAGTGGAGTGGGGGGGTGGAGTGGTGGGGGAGGTGGGGGGAGGTGGGGGGGAGTGGAGTGGGGGGGGGTGAAGTGGGGGGGGCTGGAGTGAGGGGAGGTGGAGGTGGGGTGGAGTGGGGGGATGGAGTGGGGGGGTGGGGGGGGGTGGGTGGGAGTGGTGGGGGGAGGTGAAGTGGGGGGGTGGAGTGGGGGCGTGTAGTGGGGGGTGTAGTGGGGGGCGTGTAGTGGGGGGTGTAGTGGGGGGTGTAGTGGGGGGGTGTAGTGGGGGGTGTAGTGGGGGTGTAGTGGGGGGGGTAGTGGGGGGGTGTAGTGGGGGGTGTAGTGGGGGGGTGTAGTGGGGGGTGTAGTGGGGGGGTGTAGCGGGGGGGTGTAGTGGGGGGGGTGCAGCGGGGGGGTGTAGGAACGTCGTCACGACGACAACAAAAACAACGTCAAATCACCGTCGAACCCGAAGCCAGCGGTGGCGGTGTAGCGGTTCGCGCGTTGATTTTTACAAACTCCCTTCCCTCCACCCCCCCCCCCGTGACCCCCGCCCCGTGACCCCCCCGTGACCCCCCCGTGACCCCCCCCCGTGACCCCCCCCGTGACCCCCCCCCAGGCTGGAGTCCCACCTGACCGGAGATCTTCCGCACGCCGCTGCACGAGGTGGCGCTCAGCATCAAGCTGCTGCGGCTCGGAGCCATCGGCCACTTCCTGGCCAAGGCCATCGAGCCGCCCCCCCTCGACGCCGTCATTGAGGCCGAGCACACACTCAGAGGTGGGGGGGGGAGTGGGGGGTGGGGGGTGGGGGGGGCAGGGTGGGGGCAGGGTGGGGGGGGGCAGGGTGGGGGGGCAGGGCAGGGTGGGGGGAGTGTGGGGTGGGACAGGGTAGGGGTGGGAGGTGTGGGAGAGTGGGATGTGTGGGGGTAGGTGGGGGTGGGAGGTGTGGGAATTGGGGTGTGGGAGGTGTGGGGGGGGCAGGGGGTGGGGGGACGGGGTGGAGGGGGC
The DNA here is from genome assembly GCA_018977245.1 of Lethenteron camtschaticum. Taxonomy (NCBI): domain Eukaryota; kingdom Metazoa; phylum Chordata; class Hyperoartia; order Petromyzontiformes; family Petromyzontidae; genus Lethenteron; species Lethenteron camtschaticum. Next base: position 94,351 of record WFAB01001596.1, read on the forward strand.
GGGTGGGAGGGGGAGTGAGGGGGGCAGGGTGGAAGGTGTGGGAGGGTGGGAGGTGGGGGGGACGGGGTGGGGGGGGACAGGGTGGGGGTGGGAGGTGTGGGAGGGTGGGAGGTGAGTGGGGGTGGGGACAGGGTGGGTGTGGGAGGGTGGGAGGCGAGTGGGGGTGGGGACAGGGTGGGGGTGGGAGGTGTGGGAGGGTGGGAGGTGAGTGGGGGTGGAAATTGGGAGGTTGGTGGTGAGTGGGGCTGGGTGCAGGGTGGCGAGGTGGGAGGGGGTTTGTGGGTGGGAGTTGGGCAGGAGGTGGGAGGTGTGGGTGGGGGGTGACGGTGGCGAGGGGGCAAGGGGTGGGGGAGGAGTCACACAGAGACCCACAGACTCACCACACAGAGACCCATAGACTCATCACAGAGACCCATAGACTCACCACACAGAGACCCATAGACTCACCACACAGAGACTCATCACACAGAGACCCATAGACTCACCACACAGAGACCAGACTCACACCCATAGACTACCACACAGAGACCCATAGACTCACCACACAGAGACTCAGACTCATCACACAGAGACCCATAGACTCACACAGACTCACAGACTCATCACACAGAGACCCATAGACTCGTCACACAGAGACCCATAGACTCATCACACAGAGACCCACAGACTCATCACACAGAGACCCACAGACTCATCACACAGAGACCCATAGACTCATCACACAGAGAGCCACAGACTCATCACACAGAGACCCATAGACTCATCACACAGAGACCCACAGACTCACCACACAGAGACACAGACTCATCACACAGAGACCCCATAGACTCATCACACAGAGACTCATAGACTCATCACCCATAGACTATCACACAGAGACCCATCACACAGAGACCCATAGACTCATCACACAGAGACCCACAGACTCACCACACAGAGACACAGACTCATCACACAGAGACATAGACTCATCACACAGAGACTCATAGACTCACAGAGACCCATAGACTCATCACACAGACTCACAGACTCATCACACAGAGACCCATAGACTCATCACACAGAGACTCATAGACTCACAGAGACCCATAGACTCATCACACAGAGACTCACAGACTCATCACACAGAGACCCATAGACTCATCACACAGAGACCCATAGACTCATCACACAGACTCACCACACAGAGACCCATAGACTCACCACACAGAGACCCACAGACTCATCACACGAGGGGGGCGCCCGTTTGACCTTGACCCTCTCGACCCCTTGACCCCTCTCGACCCTTGACCCCTCGCCTGCCACAGAGCTGGACGCGCTGGACGTGAACGACGAGCTGACCCCGCTGGGCCGCATCCTGGCTCGCCTGCCCATCGAGCCGCGCCTCGGCAAGATGATGATCCTGGGCTGCATCTTCCAGTGAGCGCGAGTGCACACCACGTGTACACACCACGTGTACACACCACGTGTACACACCACGTGTACACGCACGTGTACACAACACGTGTACACACCACGTGTACACAACACGTGTACACACCACGTGTACACACCACCTGTACACACGCACGTGTACACACGCACGTGTACACACGCACGCGTACACACGCACGCGTACACACCACGCGTACACACCACGTGTACACGCGCACGTACACACCACGTGTTGTGTACACGTGTACACACCCACGTGTACACACACACGTGTACACACGCACGTACACACCACGTGTACACACGTGTACACACCACCTGTACACACCACGTGTACACACCACGTTACACATGCACGTGTACACACCTGTACACACCACCTGTACACACGCATGTGTACACACCACCTGTACACACCACCTGTACACACCCACGCGTACACACACACGCGTACACACCTCTACACACGGGCGTGTACATTACCAATGACATGGCACGCGTGACTGGTGGCTCTCCCCCTCCCCTCCCTCCCTCCCCCCCTGCCCCCCCCCTCCCGCCTCCCACCCCTTTCGCGGCGGGGGCGTCAGGGTTGGGGACGCGCTGGCCACCATCGCCGCCGCCACGTGCTTCCCGGAGCCGTTTGTGAGCGAGGGCAAGCGCCTGGGCTACGTCCACCGCAACTTTGCCGGCACGCGCCACTCGGACCACGTGGCGCTGCTCTCCGTCTTCCAGGCCTGGGACCACGCGCGGTGAGCCGGCGACAAGCCCGTGGCGGGGGTGGTGGGTGGGGCGGGCGGGGGTGGGTGGGCGGGGGAGTGGTGGGTGGGGAGTGGGTGGGTGAGTGGGTGGGTGAGTGGGTGGGTGAGTGGGTGGGAGGTGGGTGGGTGAGTGGGCGGGTGAGTGGGGTGGGTGGGTGAGTGGGTGAGTGGGGTGGGTGAGTGAGGGAGGGAGGGAGGGAGGGTGGGACAGCGGGGTGTGTAGGTGGGTGAGAGGGTGGGCGGGTAGGTAGGTTGGTGGGTGGGTGAGTGAGTAGGCGGTGGCAAGTGATGTCGGTGTCTGTGACTGACCGCGCCTCTCCCCCCGCCCCCCTCCACCGCCCCCCCCCCACCGCCCCCCCCACCGCCCCCCCCACCGCCCCCCCTTCACCGCCCCCCCCCCACCGCCCCCCCACCGCCCCCCTCCACCGNCCCCCCCCACCGCCCCCCCCACCGCCCCCTTCACCACCCCCCCCTCAGGTTGGGCGGCGAGCAGCGCGAGATGCAGTTTTGCGACTACAAGCGGCTCAACATGTCCACGCTGCGCATGACGTGGGAGGCCAAGGTGCAGCTCAAGGAAATCCTGGCCAACGCCGGCTTCCCCGAGGGTACGGGAGGAGGAGGGACCCGCGTGGTGGTGGCGGTGATGGTGTTGGTTGTGGTGCAAAGTGGCGGTGGTGGTGGCACAAGATGGTGGTGGTGGTAGCGCGAGNGTGGTGGTGGTTGTGGTGCAAAAGTGGCGGTGGAGGTGGTGGTGTTGGTTGTGGTGCAAAAGTGGCGGTGGTGGTGGCACAAGATGGTGGTGGTGGCAGCGTGAGATGGTGGTGGTGGTGGTGGTGGTTGTGGTGCAAAAGTGGCGGTGGTGGTGTTGGTTGTGGTGCAAAAGTGGCGGTGGTGGTGGCACAAGATGGTGGTGGTGGTAGCGCGAGGGTGGTGGTGGTGGTTGTGGTGCAAAAGTGGCGGTGGTGGTGGCACAAGATGGTGGTGGTGGTAGCGTGAGGGTGGTGGTGATGGTGGTGGCGCAACAGTGGCGGCGGTGGTGATGCCGACGAGAGGGTGGTGGTGGTACGAGTATGGCGGTGGCGGTGATGGTGGTGGTGGCGGTGGGGGAGTGGTGGTGCAGCGGTTAGCGCCACGCTGCCCGAGTTAATTTGCCGCTCACGGCCAACACCGGCAGCGATTTCCTGAACCGGTCCTGGGCCTCCCCTAGGTCGGCTCAGCCTCAAATGAGTTACCCGGTGCGATGCGTGGTAAACATCGCCACTGGGGAGACAAAGGCGGCCGGGCGTGGTGCTGGCCACCCACCCCCTCGTGTGCCACAGTGCCGGCCTCATAGGTGCTGCTCGCTAACAGCACTTGCCCCTACAGTCTGTTAAGGCTACACGGGGATCTTTGTTTTGTGGGGAGCGGTAGTGTAGCGGTTAGCGCTACGCCCGACGACCCGAATTCGATTCCCGCTCATGGCCAACACCCAGTGACGATTATCTGAACCATTCCTGGGCCTCCCCTAGGTCGACTCGGCCTCATATGAGTACCTGGTGCGGTGTAGACATCGCCACTGGGAGACAAAGGCGGCCGGGCGTGGTGCTGGCCACCCACCCCTCGTGTGCAGGAGCAGCCTTCATAGATTGTGTTGCCCAATGTGTTATGGCGGTGATGTTCATGATGGTGACGGTGGTAGTGTTGATGATGATTTTGATGGTGATGATGATGATTTTGGTGGTGATGATGTTGGTGGTGATGACGATGATGGTGGTGATGGTGGTGATGATGATGGTGATGACTGGTGGTGATGGTGGTGATGATGGTGGTGATGGTGATGGTGGTGATGGTGGTGATGATGGTGATGATGATGATGATGGTGGTGATGGTGGTGGTGATGAAGGTGGTGGTGATGATGGTGGTGATGGTGGTGATGATGGTGGTGATGGTGGTGATGTTGATGATGGTGATGGTGGTGGTGGTGATGGTGGTGAATGATGGTGATGATGATGATGATGTTGGTGGTGATGACNATGGTGGTGATGATGGTGGTGGTGATGGTGGTGATGGTGGTGATGATGGTGGTGATGATGATGATGGTGGTGGCCTTCATAGGTGCTGCTACTCGCTAACACCACTTGCCCCAACGGTCTGTTAAAGCTACACGGGGAATCTTTGTCTTGTGGGGTTACTGTGCACCCAATCAACCCCTCATTAACCCCTTGATCCCTTGCTTGACCCCTGCACCCCCCCAACCCCCAAACCGACAGATTCCCTGATGAACCAGACATTCAACTTGTCGGGCCCGGACTCGAACTTGGACGTGGTGACGTCGCTGCTGTGCATGGGCGTCTACCCCAACGTGTGCGTGCACAAGGAGAAACGCAAGATCCTGACGACGGAGGGGCGCAGCGCGCTCATCCACAAGTCGTCCGTCAACTGCCCTTCAGCTCCTCGCAGGAGATGAAGTACCCGTCGCCCTTCTTCGTCTTCGGGGAGAAGGCACGTAGCGCACACACGCCGCCGCATGTCGCACGTCACTGCTGTCGCACGACGTCGCACGTTGTCACACACACGTCACACGACGTCACACGACGTCACATGACGCGTCGGGAAGCCGCCGGGAGCTGGTGGCGTCGGTGACGGGTGAAATGTGGGCGGTGGTTGACGGATGTGGTGGTGGGGTGGAGGTGAGGGAGCCGAGATGTATTCTTAGGTTTTTTCGGTAAAGTCACGTAGGTGATACAGCTATCGTGCTGTGACTCGTTTACTTGATACAGCAATCGTGCTGTGACGGTTCCACCTGAAGACGGAAGCTTGTGTTGCCTCCGAAACGTCGTGATTTTTATTTTATTTTACTTTTATTCATTTAGATTTTTTACCTACGTGACTTTACCGAAAAACCTAACAATATGAATCCTTGCAGTCACGAAAGCTTCAAATCTAGAATAAAGGAGCCGAGATGGTTTGACCGCCTACCTGACCCTGTGCTCCACCTCCCCCCTCCCCCCCCACCCCCCCCACCTCCCCCCCCCCCCCCACCTCCCCCACCAGATCCGCACGCGCGCCATCTCGGCCAAGACGATGACAATGGTGGCGCCGCTGCAGCTGCTGCTGTTCGGGTGCAAGAAGGTCGTGGCCGAGGGGGGCATCGTCTACGTAGATGACTGGTGGGNCCCCCCCCCGCACCCCCCACCCCCCCACTCCCCCCCCCACCCCCCCACTCTCCCCTCCCCCCACCCCCCCACACCCCTTCCTTTCCTTACCCTCTCCTCCCCACTTCTCCTATCTCTCCCATCTTCTCCAATCCCATCATCACAATCGTCACGATCATTACCATCATCATCTCCACCATCATCTCCACCATCATCTCCACCATCGCCACCATCATCACCATCATCTCCACCATCATCATCACCATCATCAATCATCATCATCAACAATCATCATCATCACCATCATCACCATGATCATCATCACCATCATCTCTGCCATCATCGCCATCATCACCATCCCCACCATCATCATCATCACCATCTCCACCATCATCATCATCATCACCACCATCACCACCATCATCATCATCACCATCTCCACCATCATCATCACCACCATCACCACCATCATCATCACCACCATCACCACCATCATCATCACCATCATCACCATCATCTCCCCATNTCCACCATCATCACCATCTCCACCATCATCACCATNTNCACCATCATCACCATCATCATCACAATCATATCCACCATTATCTTCGTACCAATCTCTCCCCGCCCATCGTCCCACCCCACCCCCCCCGCCCCGTCAGGATCAAGCTGTCCTGCGGCACGAGACTGCGGCGGCGCTGCTGGCGCTGCGCGCTGCGGTCGACGCGCTGCAGGTCGAGGTGACGCAGGACCCGGCGGCAGCGCCGCAGACGGCGCCGTGCAACGCTCGCATGCTGGACGTGGTGCGGGCACTCTCCTGCCCGGCTGCCTCCGGGATCGACATGGAATCGGGCGGCGGAGGAGGAGGAGGAGGCGGAGGTGGATTCAACGTCAGGTGGGTGGCGGTGGCGTCGATGGCGTTACCACCATCATCGTGGATATCGTCAGCACGACCATCGTCATCATCGTCATCATCGATACCGCCACCATCATCATGGTCAACACCGTCACCACCACCATCATCATCGTCGATACAGTNACCACCACCATCATCATTGTCAACACCGTCACCACCGCCATCTTTATCATCGATACCGTCACCATCATCATTGTCACCATCGTCATCATCAACACCGTCACCACCACCATTGTCAACACCGTCACCACCACTACCACCATCATCATCGTCAACACCGTCACCACCACCATCATCGTCAACACCGTCACGACCACTACACCATCATCATCGTCAACACCGTCACCACCACCATCATCGTCAACACCGTCACCACCATCATCATCATCATCGATACTGTCACCACCACCGCCGCCGCCATCATCATCGCCAGGACCGCTTGAGATGTTCGTCCGTGCTGTTGATGGCCGTGAGCGGGAATCCAACTCGGCTCGCCGCGTTCGTAGCCATTGCGGTGACGACTAATGCCCGCCCGCACGTGCGTTGTAGTTGCGTTGTGGTCGTGTCACCCTTTGTCACCCTTTGTCACCCTTTGCGTCGCCCTTTGCGTCACCCTTTGCGTCGCCCTCTGCGTCACCCTTTGCGTCACCCTCTGCGTCACCCTTTGCGTCACCCTCTGCGTCACCCTTTGTGTCACCCTCTGCGTCACCCTCTGCGTCACCCTCTGCGTCACCCTTTGTGTCACCCTTTGTGTCACCCTTTGCGTCACCCTCTGCGTCACCCTCTGCGTCACCCTTTGCGTCACCCTCTGCGTCACCCTTTGCGTGCCGCCCTCCGTGCAGGTTTGGCGACGGGCCTCGCCCGCCAAGATGGCGCGCTTCGACGGCAAGGCTCGCGGGGTCAAGGGGCGGCGGATATGGGGGCGGCGGATACGGGGGTCGCGGATACCAAGGTGAGGCTCGGGGGGGGGGGCGGGGGGNGGGGGCAGGGGTCACCGGGGGTTCAAGCCACCGCTTAGACGGAAAGCNAAATAAAAGTTTTTTTTTTTTTCATCCGGTCAGCTGTGGTTTCGGGTGGTGGTGGCCGTAGTGACGGTGGTGGTGGCGGTTGCGGTGGTTGTGGCGGTTGCGGTGGTTGTGGTGGTGCGGTTGTGGTGGTGGCGGTTGCGGTGGTGGCTGTGGCGACGATGGTGGTGGTGGCGGTTGTGGGCGTGGTGGTGGCGGTGGTGGTGGTCGTGTGGCGGTTGTGGGGGTGGTGGTGGCGACAGTGGCGGCGGCGGTGGTGGTGGCGGTTGTGGGGGTTGCGGCGGTGGCGACGTTGGCGGCGCAGTGGTGGTGATGGTTGCGGTGTGATGGTGGCGGTTGCGGTAGTGGCCGTGGCGACGGTGGTGGTGCCAGTTGTGGGCGTGGTTGTGGCTGCGGCGGTGGTGGTGGTGGCGGTTGTGGTGGCGATGGCGGTGGTGGCTACTTCTCACCTGGCCCGCCTGTAACCCAGCAGCGTCGTAGAGGCAGTAGCAGCAGCGGTAGCGGCTAGGGGTTGTGGTGGATCGCCCTCTCCGGCGTGCCTCCTCGACGCCCACCGCCGCCGCTGTGCGGTGATCCAGCAACCCTCTCCAGCTGCTTGCTGCCTGCCACGAGCGCCGTTGGGTCACAGGTGGCCACGTGCGGCATCGTCGCCACCGACGACACCGACACGACCAGGTCGATACCCGCTTGGCCTGACCCTCGCGCGTCTCCCTTGTGCCGACAGGCGGCGGCGGCGGTGGCTACCGAGGAGGAGGAGGCGGTGGCGGCGGCTGGGGTCGCGGCGGCTACGGTGGTGGTGCTACGGTGTGGCGGCTACGGTGGTGGTGGCTACGGTGGCGGTGGTGGCGGTGGTGGTCGTGGCGGTCGCGGTGGATACGGTGGTGGTGGCTACGGTGGTGGTGGCAGCTACGGTGGTGGTGGCGGCGGCTACGGCGGTGGCGGCGGCTACGGCGGTCGGGGTGGTTACGTGGTGGTGGTGGCGGTGGTGGTGGTGGCGGTGTGGTGGTGGCGGTGGTGGTGTATTAATTACCCAGATAACCGTGGCTGATCACGGCGGGAGGGGGGGGCGAGAAGCGGGCCGATTTCTCCACCGCGGTAAAAAAAAAAATCAGCGTGGAGGCCTCGGGGGGTCCTTGGGTGGGGGAAGCCGCATGGGGATGGGTCGGATAGAGGTCAGCGGAGGTCAGAGGTCAGGTGTTGGCCACTCCCCCCCCCGCCCCTACTCGTCCTTGGCGTTGTTGAATTTTGTTGTTTTGTTGTTGTTGTTGTCGAAGCGACGGCACCCAGGCGGGTAGCAGCAGCAGCAGCAGCAGCGTGCCGTCAGGTTTTCCAATAAAGAAGTGAAAATGTAGAGAAGCGTTTCACCCCTTGGTGTTGTTACGTTGCGTGTGACGTCTGTGCGCTGTTGCGTGTGACGTTCGCTTGACGTCCCGTGTGACGTTCGTGTGACGTTGCGTGTGACGTTCCGTGCGGTGTTCCGTGTGACGTTCGTGTGACGTTCGTGTGACGTCGTGTGACGTTCCTGTGACGTTCCGTGTGACGTTCCGTGTGACGTTCCGTGCGGTGTTCCGTGTGACGTTCGTGTGACGTCGTGCGACGTCCTGTGCGGTGTTCCCGTGACGTTCCGCGTGACGTTCCGCGTGACGTTCCGCGTGACGTTCCGCGTGACGTTCCGCGTGACGTTCCGCGTGACGTTCCGCGTGACGTTCCGTGCGACGTTCCGTGCGGTGTTCCGCGTCACGTTCCGTGTGACGTTCCGTGTGACGTTCCGTGTGACGTTCCTGTGACGTTCCGTGCATGTTCCGTGTGACGTTCGTGTGACGTTCGTGCGACGTTCCTGTGACGTTCCGTGCAGTGTTCCGTGTGACGTTCGTGTGACGTTCGTGCGACGTTCCTGTGACGTCCGTGTGACGTTCCGTGTGACGTTCCTGTGACGTTCCTGTGACGTTCCGGTGACGTTCCTGTGACGTTCCTGCGGTGTTCCGTGTGACGTTCGTGTGACGTTCCGTGCGGTGTTCGTGCGGTGTTCCGCGTGACGTTCCGTGTGACGTTCGTGCGACGTTCCTGTGACATTCTGTGTGACGTCCGTGCGGTGTCCCGTGTGTCGCTCGGGGGGTGGGGGGGGGTGTGACCCCCCCGGGTGGGACCCCCCCCACCCATACCGGACCATCTGTCACCGGGTTCCTTCTGCAGTTCACGTAAACATTCTCATCATCGCTGCTGAACCCAAGCCGGCTAATGCTTCGGTGCGTGCATTGCCCCGTACCACTCGCCGATTGGCGGCAGTGTCACTCGTTTCATGGGGGGGGGGGGGGGGGTTGGCACAGAAACCCCATAGATCCATATAGAGGCACAGACACCCACAAACCCATACAGACCCATAGACACCACATAAACCCATACAGACTCATAGACACCACATAAACCCATACAGACCCATAGACACCCCATAGACACCCACAACCCCATACAGAGACCCATAGACACCACGTAAATCCATATAGAGCCACATACACCCACAACCCCACACAGACGCATAGACACCCCATAGACACCCACATCCCATACAGACTAATAGACACCCACAACCCCACACAGACCCATAGACACCCACAATCCCATACAGACCATAGACACCCACAATCCCATACAGACCCATAGACACCCACAACCCCACACAGCCCCATAGACACCCACAATCCCATACAGACTCGTAGACACCCACGACCCCACACAGACCCATAGACACCACACAGACCCATAGACGCAGTGCGCTAACCGCTGCGCCACCGCTCCCCAGAGGGCTACCCACTTAACTATGAACCCGGCCCACCCGAGTTCGATCCCCGCTCACGACCACGCACGCACCACCTAAAGGGACCGTCCATAAATGACGTCACGCGATTTTGGACGATTTTTGACCCCCCCCCCACTCGTCACACGGCGTCACAAAAAGTGAGACCCCCCCTCAAATATGACGTCACAAAGCTCTGNCCCCCCCGAAAAAAACATGCTTCAAATCGCTTTAAACTATTGTCATTGTAGTGCGTATTTAATGTGGCGCTGCACTCTGATGTTGTAGGAGAAAACATTTATTACAAAGTCTATTTAATTAAGTAGAACGTGTTGTCTATGTTTATTTGTGACGTCACATTTCTCAACCCCCCCCCTCCCTCCACCCTCGTCACACATCGTCACAAATGTCTGACCCCCCCCTCCCGTGACATCATTTATGGACGGCCCCTTACTTCAGGCCGAATCAACCTAGGCGAGGCTCGGGACAGGTTCAGATTGATTCTAGATGTGAATCATTCGTGACTACAATAATCCATCCTCTTTGGTTCTTTCCGCAAAGGCATCACGTGGGGCAGTAAAATCAAATAAGTCGCGACGTTTCGGGCGCAACACAAAGCGTGTCCGACATCAGGTGGGAAAGCGTGGCCTGCTGCTGACGGGGCAGACTGGTTTAGAAAGGTTTGAAATGGGTGTAGCCCCAAGGTCATAAAGAAGTGACCGGGCTGGTGATGTTATTGCGATCAAACACATTCCTGCTGCGGAGGGAGCTGGTAGGAACGTTGGGTTGCTCGGTCAATGGCCTGCAGGGTCAACGGCGGCGTGGTGTATTCCGCAAATATGGCCGACTGTGAGGGCGGGCACAAGCCGGCGTGAGTAGGTTAAACGTTGAGTTTATAAGGGCACCACGGGGTGACCAGCCCCTCCCACCCAACCCCACCCAGCCCTCCCCACCTCCCCTCTCCACCCAGCCCCACCCAGCCCTACCCTCCCACCCAGCCCTCCCACCCAGCCCCACCCAGCCCTCCATCAACGTGATGATGATGATGATAGAGAGACACGCAGCTCCACATTTTCAGCAGCAGGATCAGGATCGAACCCACGACCTCCTGTATACCAGTCGAGGTAGTTAACATCTCCTAGCCACCGTGATGATGATGAGAGAGACGCAGAATCCACAAATACAGCAGCAGGCATCATCAGGGTCGGGATCGAACCACGACCTGTATACCAGGCGAGGTAGTTAACATCTCCGATCCACCGTGATGATGATGAGAGAGACGCAGAATCCAAAATACACAGCAGGCATCGTCAGGGTCGGGATCGAACCACGACCTCCTGTATACCAGGCGAGGTAGTTAACATCTCCTAGCCACCGTGATGATGATGAGAGAGACGCAGAATCCACAAATACAGCAGCAGGCATCAGGGTCGGGATCGAACCCACGACCTGTATACCAGGCGAGGTAGTTAACATCTCCTAGCCACCGTGATGATGATGAGAGAGACGCAGAATCTACAAATACACAGCAGGATCGTCAGGTCGGGATCGAACCCACGACCTCCTGTATACCAGGCGAGGTAGTTAACATCTCCTAGCCACCGTGATGATGATGAGAGAGACGCAGAATCCACAAATACAGCAGCAGGCATCATCAGGGTCGGGATCGACCCCACGACCTCCTGTATACCAGGCGAGGTAGTTAACATCTCCGATCCACCGTGATGATGATGAGAGAGACGCAGAATCCACAAATACAGCAGCAGGCATCGTCAGGGTCGGGATCGAACCCACGACCTCCTGTATACCAGGCGAGGTAGTTAACATCTCCTACCACCGTGATGATGATGAGAGAGACGCAGAATCTACAAATACAGCAGCAGGCATCATCAGGGTCGGGATCGACCCCACGACCTCCTGTATACCAGGCGAGGTAGTTAACATCTCCGATCACCGTGATGATGATGAGAGAGACGCAGAATCCACAAATACAGCAGCAGGCGTCAGGGTCGGGATCGAACCACGACCTCCTGTATACCAGGCGAGGTAGTTAACATCTCCTAGCCACCGTGATGATGATGAGAGAGACGCAGAATCCACAAATACAGCAGCAGGCATCGTCAAGGTCAGGATCGACCCCACGACCTCCTGTGTACCAGGCGAGGTAGTTAACATCTCCTAGCCAACGCATGTTCCTGGTGCCTTAGAACCGGCCACCAACATCGGTGACGTTATCTGAACCGGTTCTGGGCCTCCTCTCCTAGGTCGACTCAGCCTCAAATGAGTAGCTGGTGCGGTGTGTAGAACATCGCCACCGGGGGAGACAAAGGCGGCCGGGCGTGGTTGCTGGCCCACCCACCCACCCCCTGTGTGCCGTGCCAGGACCGGTTCAGAAATCGTCATCGGTGTCCAGTGGTGGTCGTGAGCGGGAATCGAACTCGGGTCGCCGGGTTCGTNGCGCAGCGTAGCGCTAACCGTTGCGCCACCGCTCCCCACACCCACACACACNATCAGGGTCCCATCACCCACCCATCCCACTCACAGCTCTAAACGAAGACAAAGATCCCCTGTGCCTCGACAGACTGTCGGGGCAAGTGCTGCTGGCGAGTAGCGCTCAACTCCTAACTACACTCGCTACCCCACGAGGCACACCACTCACCCACTCATCACCACTCACTCACCATCACGATTANCCACCCACTCACTCACCCACCACTCATTCACTCACCAACATCACCAACTCACCAACCCCACTCACTTACTCACCCACTCACCCACTCACTCACCACTCACTCACCACTCACCCTCCCACTCATCACTCACCCACACACTCACCAACCCCACCACCACTCACCCACTCACTCACCCACTCACCCATCACCCACACACTCACTCACCCACTCACTCACCCACTCACTCACCACTCACTCACTTACCACCCACTCACTCACCCACTNCACTCACCCACCACTCACCCACTCACTCACCCACTACTCACTACCAACTCACTCACCCACCACCACCACTCACCCACTCACTCACTCACCCACTCACTCACTTACCANCCACTCACCAAACCCACTCACATTACCACCCACTCACCCACCACTCACCAACCCCACTCACTTACCACCCACTCACCCACTCACCCACTTACACANCCACTCACTCACCACTCACTCACCCACTCACTCACTCACCCACTCACTCACCCACCCACTCACTCACCCACTCACTCACACCCACTCACTCACCCACTCACTCACCCACTCACCCACTCACTCACCCAACTCACTTACACACTCACTCACCACTCACTCACCCACTCACCCACTCACTCACCACCCACTTACTCACTCACCAACTCACCCACTCACCACTCACCCACTCACCCACACACTCACAACCCACTCACTCACCACTCACTCACCCACCCACTTATCACTCACCCACCCACTCACCAACCCCACTCACTCACCCACTCACCACCCACTCACTCACCACCCACATCACTCACCCACTCACTACCAACCACACTCACCCACTCACTAGTCACTCACCCACTCACCCACCCACACTCACTCACTCACTCACCCACTCANCCACTCACTCACCCACCACTCAAACTCCATACACACTCACTCACTCACTCACCCCACTCACTCACCCACTCCCACACCCACTCACTCACTCACCAACCCACTCACTCACCCACTACTCACTCACCCACTCACTCACCCACTCACTCACTCACACTCACTCACCCACACACTCACACCCCACTCACTCACCAACCCACTCACCACTCACTCACTTATCCACCCACCCACTCACTCACCCACACACTCACCCACTCACTCACCCACCCACTCACCCACCCACTCACTCACCCACCCATTCACTCACCCACTCACCCACACATCCACTCACCCACTCACCCACACATCCACTCACCCACTTACCCACTCACCCACACATCCACTCACCCACTCAGTCACTCACTCACTCACCCACCCAAATCCTCTCCCCACCCCTTCTCCCCCCCTCCCCTTGTCACCCCTCCCCTTGTCACCTTCACCCCACCCACCCCCTCCCCTTGTCACCCCCTCCCACCCCTTGTCACCCCCCCCCTGTCACCCCTCCCCTTGTCACCCCCCCCTTGTCACCCCCACCCTTGTCACCCCTCCCTTGTCACCCCCTCCCACCCCCTCCCCTTGTCACCCCCCCCCTGTCACCCCTCCCCTTGTCACCCCCCCCCTTGTCACCCCTCCCTTGCACCCCTCCCTTGTCACCCCTCCCCTTGTCACCCCACCCCTTGTCACCCCTCCCCTTGTCACCCCCCCCTTGTCACCCCCCCTTGTCACCCCTCCCCACCCCCTCCCTTGTCACCCCACCCCTTGTCACCCCTCCCCTTGTCACCCTCCCCCTTGTCACCCCTCCCCTCCCCTGTCACCCCCTCCTCCCCTTGTCACCCCCCCCCTTGTCACCCCCCCCTTGTCACCCCTCCCCTCCCCTTTCACCCCCACCCCTTGTCACCCCTCCCTCTGTCACCCCCACCCCCGCCCCCCCCTCAATCCTCGCGGCATCGCAGGCGATGGCGGCTCTCGCTAGAACTTCCTCGACATCTCTCCTCCGTCTCCTCCTCCCCACCACCGCCTCATCTCACCACCACCACCACCACCTCCTCATCATCATCATCATCACAGCCCTGGCGCTGTCTCCTCTGTCACAGTCACTCTCCCCTCCACCATCATCTCTCTGCGTCGACCCGGCCACGCGTGTGCCCCGCCGGTGCGAGCCGCACTTCGAGAGCGCCGCCTTCGGCCGCGTCCTCGTCGCCTCGGCCACGTGCGGCGCCTCGGGACCCGAGGAGTTCTGCCCGCAGCCCGGCAGCCCCTCGCTACTGCGGCGGCGGCAGCAGCATCAGCAGCAGTATCAGCAGCAGCACAGTATCAGCAGCAGCAGCAGGATAAGCAGGATCAGAAGCATCATCATCAGCAGCAGGATCAGCACCATAATCAGCAGCAGGATCAGCAGCAGCAGCAGCAGGATCACAGCAGCAGCAGCAGCAGGATAAACAGGATCAGAAGCATCATCAGCAGCAGCAGGATCAGCACCATAATCAGCAGCAGTATCAGCAGCAGCAGCAGCAGATCATCAGCAGCAGCATCAGCAGCAGCAGTATCAGCATCAGCAGATCAGCAGCAGCAGGATCAGAAGCATCAGCAGCAACAGGATCATCAGCAGCATCATCAGCAGATCAGCATCAGCACCATCAACAGCAGCAGTATCAGCAGCAGCAGTATCATCAGCAGCATCACAGCAGGATCTGCAGCATCATCATCAGCAGGATCAGCATCAGCAGCAGCAGCATGATCAGCAGATCTGCAGCATCATCAGCAGCAGGATCATCATCAGCAGGATGGTCAGCGCAGCGATGCAGTCGCGAGAAGAAGCTGGCAGTGTCAGGTGAGAGCGGGAGTGTGGGTGAGTTGTGTGTGAGTGAGTTGTGAGTGTTATGAGTGAGTGTTGTGTGTGAGTGAGTGAGTTGTGGGTGTTGTGTGAGTGTGTGAGTGAGTGTGAGTGTTGTGAGTGAGTGAGTTGTGGGTGTTGTGAGTTGTGAGTGTTGTGATGAGTGTGAGTTTGGTGTGAGTGTTGTGAGTGAGTGAGTTGTGGGTGAGTTGTGAGTGAGTGTGAGTTGTGGGTGTGAGTGTGTGAGTGGTGAGTTGTGGGGTTGTGAGTGTGAGTGTTGTGGGTGAGTTGTGGGTGTGAGTGTGTGAGTGTGTGAGTTGTGGGTGTTGTGAGTTGTGAGTTGTGAGTGAGTGTGAGTTGTGGGTGTGAGTGTGTGGTAGTGAGTTGTGGGTGTTGTGAGTTGTGAGTGTGTGAGTGGTGTGGTGATGTGAGTGATGAGTTGTGAGTGAGTGTGAGTGTTGTGAGTGTGAGTGTTGTGAGTGAGTGTGAGTTGTGGTGTTGTGAGTGAGTTGTGAGTGTGTGAGTGTGTGAGTGTTGTGNGTGAGTGTGAGTGAGTTGTGAGTGTTGTGAGTGTGTGTGAGTGTGAGTGTGTGAGTGTGTGTGAGTGTGATGAGTGAGNTGTGAGTGATTGTGAGTGTGTGTGAGTTGTGAGTGNTGTGAGTGTGTGTGAGTGGTGAGTGTGTGTGAGTGTGTGTNAGTGTGTGTGAGTGTGAGTGAGTGAGTTGTCGGGTGTTGTGAGTGAGTGTGTGAGTGTNGTGAGTGTGAGTGAGTGTGAGTGTGTGGGTGNTGTGAGTGTGAGTGAGTGTGGTGTGTGGTGTGAGATTGTGGTGTTGTGTGGGTGAGTTGTGAGTGTGAGTGTTGTGANTGTGAGTGAGTTGTGGTGTTGTGGTGTGAGTGTGTGAGTGTGTGAGTTGGAGTGTTGTATCCGGGTGTGTGTGAGTGTGAGTGTTGTGAGTGTAGTGAGTGTGAGTGTTGTGGGTGGTGTTGTGAGTGTGAGTGTGAGTGTGGTGTTAGGGTGTTGTGAGTGTGGTGTTGTGGTGGTGTGAGTGGTGAGTTTGTTGAGTGTGTGTAGAGTGTGAGTGTTGTGAGTGGTGTGGTGTAGTGTTGTGTGTGAGNTGTGAGTGTTGTGTGTGTGTGTGATGTGAGTGTTGTGAGTGTGAGTTNTGCAGTTGTGAGTGTTGTGAGTGAGTGAGTTTGAGTGTNGAGGTGTTAGTGTTAGTGTTGTNGTTGTGCAGTGCGTGNTGTGAGTGTTGTGAGTGCAGTGANTGTGAGTGATGTGTNGTGTTGTGACCGTGTTCGAGTGTTGTGGTNTGTNAGTGTTGTGGTGAGTGTGTGTGAGTGTTGTGTGTGTGTGTAGAGTGTGGTCAGTGTGTGAGTGTGTGTGAGTGTGAGTGTGTGAGTGAGTGTAGNTGTGAGTGAGTGAGNTGTACGAGTGTGTGAGGTCTGTGAGTGAGTGTTGTGAGTGAGTGTGTGTGGGTTTGAGTGTGTGTGAGTGTGAGTGTGTGAGTGAGTGAGGTGTAGTGTGTGTGTGTGTGTGAGNTGTGAGTGTGTGTGTGTGTGTTGTGGTGAGTGTGAGTGAGTGTGTGAGTGAGTGTGTTGTGAGTGTGTGTGTGTGAGTTGTGAGTGTTGTGAGTGAGTGTGAGTTGTGAGTGTGTGTGTCTGTGAGTTGTGAGTGTTGTGTGTGAGTTGTGAGTGTTGAGTGTGTGAGTTGTGAGTGNTGTGAGTGAGTGTGGTGAGTGTTGTGAGTGAGTGTGAGTGTGAGTGTGTGTGTTGTGAGTTGTGAGTGTGTGAGTGAGTGTGAGTGTGGGTGTTGTGAGTGTGTGTGAGTTGTGAGTGTTGTGAGTGAGGAGGTGTGAGGTGTGAGTGTGTGAGTGTGAGTGTGTGTGAGTTGTGAGTGTTGTGAGTGAGTTGTGAGTGTGTGAGTGAGTGTGGGTGTTGTGAGTGTTGTGGTGAGTGTGTGTGAGTTGTGAGTGTTGTGAGTGAGTGAGTTGTGAGTGTTGTGAGTGTGTGAGTGAGTGGTTGTGAGTGTGATGAGTTGTGAGTGTGTGAGTGTGAGTGAGTGTGAGTGTGTGTGAGTGAGTGAGTTGTGAGTTTGTGAGTGAGTTGTGGGTGTGAGTGTTGTGAGTGAGTTGTGGGTGTGTGAGTGTGATGAGTTATGGGTCTCTGTGTGTGAGTCTGTGGGTCTCTGTGTGATGAGTCTATGGGTCTCTGTGTGTCTCTGTGTGATGAGTCTGTGGGTCTCTGTGTGATGAGTCTTGGGTCTCTGTGTGATGAGTCTGTGGGTCTCTGTGTGGTGAGTTGTGGGTCTCTGTGTGTGAGTCTGTGGGTCTCTGTGTGATGAGTCTGTGGGTCTCTGTGTGATGAGTCTGTGGGTCTCTGTGTGATGAGTCTGTGGTCTCTGTGTGTGAGTTGTGGGTCTCTGTGTGATGAGTCTGTGGGTCTCTGTGTGANGTCTTGTGGTCTCTGTGTGGCGAGTCTTGGGTCTCTGTGTGAGTCTTGGGTCTCTGTGTGTGTAAGTCTGTGGGTCTCTGTGTGATGAGTTGTGGGTCTCTGTGTGATGAGTNTATGGGTCTCTGTGTGATGAGTCTGTGGGTCTCTGTGTGATGAGTCTGTGGGTCTCTGTGTGGTGAGTTGTGGGTCTCTGTGTGGTGAGATGGGTCTCTGTGTGATGAGTTGTGGGTCTCTGTGTGGTGAGTCTGTGGGTCTCTGTGTGGTGAGTCTATGGGTCTCTGTGTGATGAGTCTGTGGGTCTCTGTGTGGTGAGTCTGTGGGTCTCTGTGATGAGTCTGTGGGTCTCTGTGTGGTGAGTCTGTGGGTCTCTGTGTGATGAGATGGGTCTCTGTGTGATGAGTCTGTGGGTTCTGTGTGAGTCTATGGGTCTCTGTGTGTGAGTCTGTGGGTCTCTGTGTGATGATCTGTGGGTCTCTGTGTGATGAGTCTATGGGTCTCTGTGTGATGAGTCTGTGGGTCTCTGTGTGGTGAGTCTGTGGGTCTCTGTGTGATGAGTCTGTGGGTCTCTGTGTGATGAGTGTGGGCTCTGTGTGATGAGTCTATGGGTCTCTGTGTGGTGAGTCTATGGGTCTCTGTGTGAGTCTATGGGTCTGTGTGATGAGTCTGTGGGTCTCTGTGTGATGAGTCTGTGGGTCTCTGTGTGAGTCTGTGGGTCTCTGTGTGATGAGTCTGTGGGTCTCTGTGTGTGAGTCTATGGGTCTCTGTGTGTGAGTCTATGGGTCTCTGTGTGAGTCTGTGGGTCTCTGTGTGATGAGTCTATGGGTCTCTGTGTGATGAGTCTGTGGGTCTCTGTGTGATGAGTCTGTGGGTCTCTGTGTGATGAGTCTATGGGTCTCTGTGTGACTCCTCCCCCCACCCCACCACCACACTCCTGCCCAACTCCACCCACAAACCCCCTCCCACCTCGCCACCCTGCCCCCAGCCCCACTCACCACCAACTCCCCAATTTCCACCCCACTCACCTCCCACCCCCACCCTGTCCCCCCCCACACCTCTCACACCTCCCACCCCCCAATTCCTAACCCCACCTGCCCCCACCCCCCACTCACCTCCCACCCTCCAGAGGTCGCAAATGGGTTTTGATTCCTTACCCGTACCCGGCCGCACCAGGGTCGCAAACGGCTACCCGTTCCCGGCCGGGTACGGGTAGCCGTTCCCTACCCGTACCCTACCCGAAATGAGTGACAAACGGTTACTCACCAGTGACTCACGGCCTACCCGTACCCGGCCCCGGCCGCACCAGGGTCGCAAACGGGTACCCGTGTATCGGGTAGGGTACGGGTACCCGATTGCGACCTCTGCCACCCTCCCACACCTCCCACCCCCCCACCTCCCACACCTCCCACCCCCACCCTACCCCCCACACCTCTCACACCCCCCCACCCCACCCCCCCCACCTCCCCCAGCCTGCTCCCCCCCCACACCCCCCCCCCCCACCTCTGAGTGTGTGCTCGGCCTCAATGACGGCGTCGAGGGGGCGGCTCGATGGCCTTGGCCAGGAAGTGGCCGATGGCTCCGAGCCGCAGCAGCTTGATGCTGAGCGCCACCTCGTGCAGCGGCGTGCGGAAGATCTCCGGGGTCAAGTGGGACTCCAGCCTGGGGGGGGGTCACGGGGGGGGTCACGGGGGGGGGGGGTCACGGGGGGGTCACGGGGGGGCGGGGGTCACGGGGGGGGTCACGGGGGGAAGGGAGTTTGTAAAAACCAACGCGCGAACCGCCACACCGACACGTTGTTTTTGTTGTCGTCGTGACATTCCTACACCCCCCACTACATCCCCCCGCTCCCCCACCCCCCCCACACCCCCACTACACACCCCCACTACACACCCCCACTACACACCCCCACTACACACCCCCACTACACACCCCCACTACACCTCCTCACTCCACTCCCCCCACTCCACCCCCCACTCCACTCCACCCACTCCATCCCCGACTCCACCCCCCCACTCCACCCCCACTCCACCCCCCCACCTCCCCCACCCCTCCCCCCACCTTCCCCCACCTTCCCCCACCACCACCGCTCACCGCTTGAAGCGCTCGTGGCTGCACAGGTGGAAGCAGAACCCGGCTCGCACGCGGCCGGCACGCCCTCGCCGCTGCTCCAGGTTGGTCTTGGACGCCCACACGGTCGCGTAGTTGGTCATGTTGTTGTGCGACGTGAACAGCTTCACCTTCTGCCTGCCGGCACGCAGCAACAACAACAACAACAGCAACAACAACAACAAATAAACAAACGACGTCGTCTCGATTTAAAGCTTCTTTCGTGACTGCAGAAATTCATCTTCTTGGTTCTTTCGGTAAAGTCGTCACGTAAAAGGGAAGTAATGAAATAATACAAATTAAACATAATAAAATACAATTCTCACAACGTTTCGGCCACAACGCAAGCAGCCGTCCTCAGGTGAAGAACAGGTCTGTCGGAAAGACAGACGCTGTGAGAATTGTATTTTATTATGTTTTATTTTATTGTTTTATTATTTCCTTTTACGTGACTTTACCGAAAGATTTCGATTTAAAGCTTTCGTGACTGCAGGGATTCACCTTCTTGGTTCTTTCGGTAAAGTCATCACGTAGAAGGAATTAATAAAATAATAAAAATAAAACATAATAAGATAATTCCCACGACGTTTCGGCCACAACGCAAGCAGCCGTGATAAGAAGGCTCAGTCTTTTGCCAAGGCACCCTTCCCCCCTCCAACCCAGCATAAATATACGCTCAAAGCGTGGTGTTGTTTCATTCAGACGCTGTCTCCCCGACAGACCTGAGGACGGCTGCATGCGTTGTGGCCGAAACGTCGTGAGAATTATTTTATTATGTTTTATTTTTATTATTTTATTACTTCCCTTCTACGTGATGACTTTACCGAAAGAACCAAGAAGATGAACGGCGTCGTCGTCAATGGCGACGACGACCGCCGCCTGTGTCGCGTGAAAGGTGGCGAGCGGCCCTGCTGGCAGGAGGTCGCGTGGTGGAATACGCTGGTGACCATGGGTTGTGTGTGCACACACGCACACACGCAGGCGCACGCACGCACACACACACGCACACACAAAAGACAAAGACCCCCCGTGTAGCCTGAACAGACTGTAGGGCAAGTGGTGTGAACGAGCACCTATGGCCAGCACCACGCCAGCCGCCTTTGTCTCCCCGTGCTGATTTTCACTCATTTAAGTCGACCTAGGGGAGACCCAGGAACGGTTCAGAAAATCGTCACCGGTGTTGGGTGAGCAGGCGAGTCAGGTTCGTAGCGCTAACGCTGCACCACCGCTCCCACAAAACTAAAGACAAAGATCCCCCGTGTAGCCTTAACAGATGGGGCAAGTGCTGTAAGCAAGCACCTATGAAGGCCGCACGGGGTGGGTGGCCAGCACCACGCCCGGCCGCCTTTGTCTCCCCATGGCAATGTTTACACACCGCACGGTACTCATTTGAGGCCGAGTCGACCTAGGGGAGGCCCGGGAGGTTCAGATNATCGCACTTCGGACGGGATCGCGGNTCGCAGCGAGAACTGCACCCCGTCCCANAAAACAAAGATCCCGTGTAGCCTTAACAGACTGTAGGGGCAAGTGCTGTTAGCCAGCACCTATGAAGGCCGGCACGGCACACGAGGGGTGGGTGGCCAGCACCACGCCCGGCCACCTTTGTCTCCCCAGTGGCGATGTCACTACACACCGCACCAGGTACTCATTTGAGGCTGAGTCGACCTAGGGGAGGCCCAGGACCGGTTCAGATAATCGGTGTTGGCCGTGAGCGGGGGGGGGGGATCCGTACTTGCAGGAGTCGATGACGTAGACGACATCGTTGATGGTGATGCTCGTCTCGGCGATGTTGGTCGACAGGATCACCTGGTGCACCAGGACATGGCGGGGGGGGGAGAGGGCAGTCACGGTGGTGGCGGTGATGATAGCGGTGTTGGCGACGCTAGCGGTGGTGGCGGTGATGATAGCGGTGGTGATAGCGGTGGCGACGATGATAAAGGCGGAAGCGATGGTGACGGTGGTGATGATGATGACAGTGGTGACGATGTTGGTGACGGTGATGACGATGATGACGATGATGACTGTGGTGACGGTGAAGATGACTGTGGTGACGATGATGGTGACGGTGGTGACGATTGTGACGATGTTGGTGATGGTGTCGGTCATGACGATGATGACGTCAATGATGACGATGATGGTGGTGGTAACGACGATGATGACGGTGGTGACGATGATAAAGGTGGCGACAGTGATGACGGTGGTGACAGTGGTGACGATGTTGGTGACGATGATGGTGACGGTGGTGACGATTGTGACGATGCTGGTGATGGTGTCGGTCATGACGATGATGACGTCAATGATGACGATGATGACGATGATGGTGGTGGTAACGACGATGATGACTGTGGTGACAATGATGGTGACGGTGGTGACGATGATAAAGGTGGCGACAGTGATGACGGTGGTGACAGTGGTGACAATGTTGGTGACGATGTTGGTGACGATTTTGATGATGTTGGTGACGGTGGTGTCGGTGATGACGATGATGACGGTGGTGACGGTGATAATGGTGGTAACGACGATGATGACTGTGATGACGGTGAAGATGACGGTGGTGACGATGTTGGTGACGGTGGTGTCGGTGATGACGATGATGACGATGATAATGGTGGTAACGACGATGATGACTGTGGTGACGATGATGGTGACGGTAGTGACGATGATAAAGGTGGAAGCGATGGTGACGGTGGTGATGATGATGACGATGTTGGTGACGATTGTGAAGATGTTGGCGACGGTGGTGTCGGTGATCACGATGATTACGACTGTGGTGACGATGATGGTGACGGTGGCGACGGTGGTGACGATGATGATGGCGACGGTGGTGACGATGATGATGATGATGATGACGGTGATGATGATGATGACGACGGTGACGATGATGATGATGATGACGGTGGCGGTGGTGACGATGATAATGATGATGACGACGGTGACGATGATGATGATGACGGTGGTGACGATGATGATGATGATGACGGTGGTGACGATGATGATGACGTCAATGATGATGACGACGACGATGATGACAATAACGATGATGACGATGATGATGACGACGATGCCGATAGCAGCGATCACGACGTCAATGATGATGATGACAATGATGACGACGATGATGATGACGATGATGACGACGATGCCGACAGCAGCGACGGCACCTTGGTGACGTTGTCAGGCACGCTGTCGAACACCAGACGCTGCTCCTCCCGCGGGATCTGCGAGTGGAGCGGCAGGATCCGGTACCGGCCCCCCCTGCTCACCACGCAAAGACAAAGATCCCCGTGTAGCCTCAACAGACCGTCGGGGCAAGTGCTGTTAGCGAGCACCTTAAGGAGGCCGGCACACGGGGGGTGGGTGGCACCGGCCGCCTTTGTCTCCCCAGTGGCGATGTTTACCACACGCACCGGGTACTCATTTCATGCCGAGACGACCTAGGGGAGGCCCAGGCCGGGTCAGATAATCGTCACCGGTGTTGGCCGTGAGCGGGAATCGAACTCGGGTCACCGGGTTCGGAGCGCGGTGCGCTAACCGCTGCACCACCGCTCCCCCCACAATACACACAAAGACAAAGATCCCCCGTATAGCTTGAACAGACTGTTGGGGCAAGTGCTGTTAGCGAGCACCTATGAAGGCCGGAACGGTACACGAGGGAGTGGGTGGCCAGCACCACGCCCGACCGCCTTTGTCTCCCCAGTGGCGATGTTTACACACCGCACCAGCTACTTATTTGAGGCCGAGTCTACCTACGAGAGGACACCAGGACCGGTTCAAATAACACTGGTTAACAAAAAAAAAAACATTTTTGTCTGGCCTGGACTTCTGATAATTTCAGGGTGCCGATTCCAAATCTGATCTCAAATTTGCTCTATCACATCTCATTTGTATGCTATCGGCATACCCCATTTTCATTGATTTTACCCGAAATTAACTCCGTCACTTATGATTGCAAGTTGTTGCGAGTCAGTGGCTGCTTTAGTGTTAAAATACGGTGCTGTGTTTTTAGGACGGTGTGTTTATAATATCATTTTATGTAGATATCCACATTTATTTAATACTTTTCTTCTGCAGTTTTTATTGAAAATGCAATATTTGATATCTCAAAAACCTGATGTGATGGACAAAAAATTAACCCGTAAAAACCAAGTTTTTCACTACAAATCCTTTATATGCGTGGCGGCTAGAGTCCTCTCGTCCTCTGGCTTGAGATGGCTGCCACCTATGGGTCAGATGATTGCCTGCCACCATTAAGCAATTGGTAATTAAATATATTTATTTTTCCTAAAAAGTGTAAAATTTTGGAAAAAAAATTTCACGAAAATAATTGTCACGCACAACGAGCCTGCGTGCAAAATGTCAGCTCGATTGGATCGCGGGAAGTGGGTTAAAAAACGACCGAAAGATTTGCACGGTCCTAAGCAAGCAAGTGAACTTAATATAAAGGATTTAAAAACTGATGCCAGATCTGGAAGCACCCCCCCCCCTCCTCCCCGCCCCCCCCCTGTCCCCCCACCAGACCGGCATCGCCCACCGTAACAACCCGCGGCCTCACCAAAGTGTGGCAAGTTCTCTAGGTACTTCTGCAGCGCGAAGATCAGGTTCCAGCCGGGCAGGAAGACCAGGATGGCGCCGTGAACGCTGAGCGTGCCGATGTAGCGAATCAGCGCCTCCACCAGCTCGAAGGACAGCTCCTTCTCGCTGAGCTGCGCCATCGCTCGCTTCGTCGCCTCGGAGTAGCCGGCGGCGCAGATCTGGTTGCAGTTCACCTGCGGAGAACGCCGGGTCGGGTCAGGGGTCGGGGTGGTGGTTAGGCGGCGGTGGTGATTCTCAGCTCAACACGGTGTGGGTTAGGCGTCACCGGTGTTGGTGGCCGTGAGCGGGAACCGAATTTGGGTCGCCGGGTTCGTAGCGCAGCGTAGCTGAGCGCTGCGCCGCCGCTCCCCAAACACACGTACGCAGGCACAAACGCACGCAGGCAAACACACGAACACACACACGCGCACAACCGTACGCACGCACATGCCAACACGCCAACGCACACACACGCACACATATGAACACACACACACAAACACACGCACCAATTAACACACGCAAACGCGCAAACACACGAACCCAAACACACGAACACCCACACGCACCAATATACACACGCACGCGCGCAAACACACGAACGCACACACACACACGCACCCACACGCACGAACGCACACACACGCACACACACACACACGCACACACACACGCGCACACACACGCGCACACACACGCACACACGCACACGCACGCACACACACCCACACACACCACGCACCCACACACGCACACACACACGCACCCACACGCACGAACGCACACACACGNACACACACACACACACGCACACACACACGCGCACACACACGCGCACACACACGCACACACGCACACGCACGCACACACACCCACACACACCCACGCACCCACACACGCACACCACGCACACACGCACACACGCACACACACACGCACACGCACGCACACACACCACACACACCCACACACACGCACGNACACACACACGCACGCACACACACACACGCACACACACGCACACACACACGCACACGCACACACACACACACCAAACTCGCACCTCCTCGTCAGTTCCACCGCCGTCATCGTCCCGGTCCTTCTTGCGCTTGTCCGGAGGGGCGGCACGAAGTTGGTCATCTGGATGCAGTCCTCCAGCAGGTACTCTGACGTCAGGAGCAGGGGGGTTGTGGGTAGGGGTGGGGGGGTTGTGGGTAGGGGTGGGAGGGGGCGGCACGAAGTTGGTCATCTGGATGCAGTCCTCCAGCAGGTACTCTGACGTCAGGAGCAGGGGGGTTGTGGGTAGGGGGGGAGGGGGGTTGGGGAGTTGTGGTAGGGTGGGGGGAGGGGTTGGGGGGTTGTGGGTAGGAGTGGGGGGAGGGTGGGGGGGCCCGGGTCACATCACTACGGTCTGTTGAGGCTACACGGAGGATCTTTGTGCGTGTGGTGGGCCATGTNGGGGGGGGGGGGCTGGTGTCACGTGCTCACCTTGCACGCTGAACGTTCGTCCGTGCACCTCGATGACAGGGCAGCAGCCGAAGTACTCGCTGAACATGGTGGTGTCGATGGTGGCCGACATGAGGACAATGCGCGCGTCCGGGAAGGAGCGCATCACGTCGTTGAGCACCACGAGGAGGAAGTCCGACTGACGGGGGGCAGGCAACACGTCACCACCCGTGCGGGAGCCACGCACAGAGACCCCACAGAGACCCACACTCATAGAGACCCACAGAGACCCACAGAGACCCACACTCACAGAGACCCCCACAGAGACCCACATTCATAGAAACCCACAGAGACCCATACTCATAGAGACCCACAAAGACCCATACTCACAGACCCATAGAGGCCCACACTCACAGAGACCCACACTCTTGAGACCCACACTCATAGAGACCCCACAGAGACCCACAGAGACCCACAAAGACACATACTTATAGAGACCCACATTCATAGAGACCCCACAGAGACCCATACTCACAGAAACCCACAGAGACCCACACTCACAGAGACCCACACTTATAGAAACCCACAGAGATGCACACTCATAGAGACCCACAGAGACCCATACTCATAGAGACCCACAGAGACCCACACATATAGAGACCCCACAGAGACCCACAAAGACCTACAGTGACTGAAACTCATAGAGACCCCACAGAAACCCACGACTGTAGAGACCCACAAAGACCCACAGTGACTGACACTCAGAGACCCACAGAGACCCACATTCATAGAGACCCACAGAGACCATAGAGACCCACAGAGACTCATAGAGACCCACACTCATAGAGACCCACAGAGACCCACAGAGACTCAGAGACCCACAGAGACCACACTCATAGATACCCACAGAAACCCACACTCATAGAGACCCACAGAGACCCACACTCATAGAGACCCACAGAGACCCACAGAGACCCACAGAGACCCACAGAGACCCACAGAGACCCACATTCATAGAGACCCACAGAGACCCACATTCATAGAGACCCACAGAGACCCATAGAGACCCACAGAGACCCACATTCATAGAGACCCACAGAGACCCACATTCATAGAGATCCACAGAGACCCATACTCATAGAGACCCACAGAGACCCACACTCATAGAGATCCACAGAGACCCACACTCATAGAGACCCATAGAGACCCATACTCATAGAGACCCACAGAGACCCACATTCATAGAGACCCACAGAGACCCACATTCATAGAGATCCACAGAGACCCATACTCATAGAGACCCAGAGACCACACTCAGAGACCCAGAGACCCACACTCATAGAGACCCATAGAGACCCATACTCATAGAGACCCACAGACACCCACACTCATAGAGACCCACAGACACCCACACTCAGAGACCCACACTCATAGAGACCCACAGAGACCCACACTTATAGAGACACACAGACACCCACATCATAGAGACCCACAGACACCCACACTCATAGAGACACACAGACACCCACACTCATAGAGACCCACAGACACCCACACTCATAGAGACCACAGACACCCACACTCATAGAGACCCACAGAGCCCATACTCATAGAGACCCACAGACACCCACACTCATAGAGACCCACAGAGACCCACACTCACAGAGACCCACACTCACAGAGACCCACAGAGACCCACAGAGACCCACAGACACCCACACTCATAGAGACCCACAGAGACCCACACTCACAGAGACCACACTCACAGAGACCCACAGACCCACACTCATAGAGACCCACACAGACCCACAGAGACCCACAGAGACCCACAGAGACCCAGACCACAGAGAGAGACCAGAGACCCACAGACACTCATAGAGACCCATACTCAGAGACCACAGACACCCACNCTCATAGAGACCCACAGCCACATGCTCATCGAGACCCACAGGTGACACACATTAATAGAGCCACAGACACCCAACAGACACACGCTGTGGAGCGACGGCTCACGTTGAGTCCCTCTCGTGGATCTCGTNCACGATCACGTGATGACCCCCACCANACTCACTTCCTCAGCAGCACACCTGGAGCGGCGGGGCGCACACACCACACACNCACGCACACACACACACACACACCGTCAGCACACACCACCATCTCCATCAGCACACACACACCATCAGCACACCACACACACACATNCACACCACACACACCACCGTCAGCACCACCACACACCTCCATCAGCACACACACACACTCATCAGCACTACACCACACCACCATCAGCACCACCACACCACCATCAGCACCACACACCACCGTCAGCACACACACACACTCCAGCACCACCATCAGCACACACCACCATCAGCGCCACACAGACCTCCATCAGCACCACCACNCACGCTCTGGTCAGCATCACCACACAGACACTCCATCAGCACACACCACCACTCAGCACCACTCAGCACNCACCACCAGCACCACCACACGGTATAACACACACCACANNCCAGCACCACNCACACCCAGCACACACNCACACNCTCCATCAGCACCACCACCTCCATCAGCACCACACACACACTCCANTCAGCATACACCACCACCANTCAGCACNCACNCACCACCCAGAACACACCACCTCCAGCACCACCACACCACCATCAGCACACACACACTCACTCCAGCACACACCANGCACACACCACCACCAGCACCACACACCACCATCAGCACTACACACACACCATCAGCACACACACACCGTCAGCACNCACACACACACACTCCANTCAGCACACACACTACAGACCTCCAGCACACACACACACTCCAGCACACACCATACAGACGCTCCATCAGCACCACCACACTCCAGCACACACCACTCCATCAGCACACACACACATCACNCACCATCAGCACACACAAACACACACCACACACACACACACACACTACAGTCAGCACACACACACATACACACACACACTCCAGTCAGCACACACACACACACTCCAGTCAACACACACACACACTCCAGCACACACACATACACTCCAGCACACACACACACCACACTCCATCAGCAACTACACACACCAGCACACACACACTCCAGCACACACATACACACACTCCATCAGCATAACACATACACACACACAGACGCTCCGGTCAGCACACACGCGCGCACACTCTGGTCAGCATACACACACACAGACGCTCCAGTCAGCACACAAACACACACACACTCCGGTCAGCATACACACACACACCAGTCAGCACACACACACACTCCGGTCAGCATACACACACACACACCAGTCAGCACACACACACTCAGCACACACACACACTACCAGCACACACACACACTCAGGTCAGCCTACACACACACAGACACTCCGGTCAGCATACACACACACACACTCCGGTCAGCACACACACACACTCCGGTCAGCCTACACACACAGAGACGCTCCGGTCAGCATACACACACACACTCCGGTCAGCATACACACACACACACACCAGTCAGCACACACACAGACACTCCAGTCAACACACACACACGCGCACGCTGAGGAAACATCGCCACCGGGGAGACAAAGGCGGCCGGCATCGCGTGGTGCTGGCCACCCACCCCCTCGTGCGCCTTGCCGGCCTTCAAGGGTACTCGCCAACCGCACTTGCCCAACGGTCTGTTAAGGCTACACGGGGGATCTTTGTCTTTGTCTTTGTGTGCGTGTGTGTGTGCGTGTGTGTGTGTATGTGGGAGCGGTGGTGTAGCGGTTAGCGCGCTGCGCTACGAACCCGGCGTCCCGTTCACAGCCACCAACACCGGTGACGATTATCTGAACCGGTTCCTGGGTCTTCCTCTAGGTCGACTCAGCCTCAAATGAGTACCTGGTGCGGTGTGTAAGGAAATCGCCGCTGGGAGACAAAGGTGGCCGGGCGTTGCGTCGCCGTTCCAGCCTTCGTGAGGTGCTGCTAAATCTTGATTTAAAGCTTTCGTGACTGCAGGGATTCATATTCTTGGATCTTTCGGT
This sequence comes from Lethenteron camtschaticum, assembly GCA_018977245.1. Lineage (NCBI taxonomy): Eukaryota > Metazoa > Chordata > Hyperoartia > Petromyzontiformes > Petromyzontidae > Lethenteron > Lethenteron camtschaticum. The sequence continues at coordinate 124,517 of WFAB01001596.1, forward strand.
AAAGTCAGTAGAAGGGAAATAATAAAATATAGTNATTTTAATAAATTACAAATTTTTATATTAATTTTATTTTATTATTATATTCTTGGTTCTTTCGGTAAAGTCACGTAGAAGAGAAATAATAAAATATTATTAATATAAAAAATGTAAAATTTTTTTATATAATTTATTTTATTATTTCCCTTCCACGTGACTTTACCGAAAGAACCAAGAATACAGGTGCTGCTACTCGCTAACGGCACTTTCCCCAACAGTCTGTTAATGATGAGGTCACCCTGCTGCTGCTGCTGCTCTATATAAGAACGGGAGACACAACAGAGCCTTACCATTCTGGCGAATTGCCCGATGATGCAGGATGCAATTACCAGTGAAACGTCGTGCTACTCAAAAATTGTAAATGTTGTGGTTTCACGCTTCAACACACCGGTGGGCTAAAGCAGTGAACTATTTATCTTTTGTCAACGTGACACTTTTTTACCGATTGGCCGTGTCGGGTGGTGGAGGGTTACGACACATTTATAAATAACGCCATCTAAACCCAAAACGTTGATTATGAATAATATTGGTCGCGAAAGCCTAACGTGTTAAACTATTTGTCTTTTGTCAACGTGACACTTTTTTACTGATTGGCCGTGTCGGGTGGTGGAGGGTTACGACACATTTATAAATAACGCCATCTAAACCCAAAAACGTTGATTATGAATAATATTGGTCGCGAAAGCCTAACGTGTTAAACTATTTGTCTTTTGTCAACGTGACACTTTTTTACTGATTGGCCGTGTCGGGTGGTGGAGGGTTACGACACATTTATAAATAACGCCATCTAAACCCAAAAACGTTGATTATGAATAATATTGGTCGCGAAAGCCTAACGTGTTAAACTATTTGTCTTTTGTCAACGTGACACTTTTTTACCGATTGGCCGTGTCGGGTGGTGGAGGGTTACGACACATTTATAAATAACGCGGCGATCTGACCCAAAAACGTTCATTACGAGTCTGTTAAGGCTACACACGTGTGGGCGGGGAGGGAGATGTTTGTCTTTGTGGTGGTGGTGCCGGTTGTGGTCTCAGCAGCCGTGGTGCGTGCGTTACCGACGGTGCAGAAGAGGATGCTGCCGTGAGGCCTGGGCAGGATGGACTCGAAGCGCACGCTGTAGCCGCAGCTCAGGCCCACGTCCTCGCAACGCTCGAACGCCACTCGCTCCGCCACCGACACGGCGCTGATGCGGCGCGGCTGGCGAGGCGGCAACGACAAACGCGACGGTAAAGTCCCCGGGCGCCGCTACCACCACCGCGATCACCGCCACCACCACCGCAACCGTCCACCACCGCCACCACCGCCACCGCTACCGCCACCGCCACCACTACTACCGGCACCACCGCCACCGCCGCCACCGCCGCCACCACTACTACCGCCACCGCCACCGCCGCCACCGCCGCCACCGCCACCACGACCACCGCCGCCACCGCCACCACGACCACCGCCACCACCACCACGACCACCGCCACCACCGCCACCACGACCACCACCACCACCGCCACCGCTACCACCACCGCCACCGCACGAACAAACCCCACGCTCCCTCCATCGCTTGATTTATCGGCACGGGGCGCCGGATTGCGTCACCGGTGCCGTGCGCCGGCGCCCGGATCTATAAAAGTTTATTTTTATTTTTTTTTCACCTCCAGATGAGGCCCCCTGAGCTATATATCATCGTCCATCACCGATAATTATAATCCGCCGGTCGTGCGGCGGCGAGAGAGAGAGAGACGCAAACTCCAAATATACAGCAGGCGTCAAGGTCGGGCTCGAACCCACGACCTCCTGCATACCAGGCGAGGTAGTTAACATCTCTTAGCCACATGCAAACTCCAAATATACAGCAGGCGTCAGGGTCGATCGAACCCACGACCTCCTGCATACCAGGCGAGGTAGTTAACATCTCTTAGCCACATGCAAACTCCAAATATATAGCAGGCGTCAGGGTCGGGATCGAACCCACGACCTCCTGCATACCAGGCGAGGTAGTTAACATCTAGCACATGCAAACTCCAAATATACAGCAGCAGCAGGCGTCAGGGTCGGGCTCGAACCACGACCTCCTGTATACCAGGCGAGGTAGTTAACATCTCCTAGCCACATGCAAACTCCAATTATATAGCAGGCGTCAGGGTCGGGATTGAACCCACGACCTCCTGCATACCAGGCGAGGTAGTTAACATCTAGCCACATGCAAACTCCAAATATACGCAGCAACAGGCGTCAGGGTCGGGCTCGAACCCACGACCTCCTGCATACCAGGCGAGGTAGTTAACATCTCCTAGCCACATGCAAACTCCAAATATACAGCAGGAGTTAGGGTCGGCTCGAACCCACGACCTCCTGTATACCAGGCGAGGTAGTTAACATCTCCTAGCCACATGCAAACTCCAAATATATAGCAGGCGTCAGGGTCGGATTGAACCCACGACCTCCTGTATACCACGCGAGGTAGTTAACATCTCCTAGGCACACGCAAACTCCAAATATACAGCAGGAGTTAGGGTCGGATCGAACCCACGACCTCCTGTATACCAGGCGAGGTAGTTAACATCTCCTAGCCACGTGCAAACTCCAAATATACAGCAGGAGTTAGGGTCGGGCTCGAACCCACGACCTCCTGTAGACCAGGTGAGCTAGATAACATCTCCTAGCCACATGCAAACTCCAAATATACAGCAGCAGCAGGAGTCAGGGTCGGGATCGAACCCACGACCTCCTGTAGACCAGGCGAGGTAGTTAACATCTCGCCACGTGCAAACTCCAAATATACAGCAAGTATCAGGGTGATGTGGCGGTGGTGGGTGTTGCGGTTGTGTGGCGGTGGTGTGGTGTGGTGTGGTGGTGGTTGTGGTGGTGTGGCAGTGTTGTGGTGAGGCGGGGTGGTCGGTAGGTGTGGTGGTGGTGTTGGCGGTGGTGGCGGTGGTGGTGGCGGTGGTGGCGGTGGTGGTGATGTGGCGGTGTTGGCGGTGGTGTGGTGTGGTGAGGCGGGGTGGTCGGTAGGTGTGGCGGTGGTGATGGCGGTGGTGGTGTGGTGGTGGTGGCGGCGGTGGTTGCGGTGTTGGCGGTGGTGGCGGTGGGTGGTCGTTCGGTACCTGCGTGACGACGATGCTGCAGTCGGCCCCGTGGCCGTCCAGGATGAACTGGTCGAGGATGAACTGCGGCACCTGTGTGGTTTTGCCGCAGCCCGTCTGGCCGCGCACGATCACCACCGAGTGCTCCCTCACCGCCGTCAGCAGCTGCTCACGGAACTCGGCCATCGGCAGCTGAAGCCGCTCGCCGGCCAACTGCACCGGGTGGGCGGGAGGGGACACGCACGGTCACTGACAGAGTCAACACAAGCACCACACCACCACGGTCACCACCCACACCACCACCACGACCACCACCACCATCACCGCCACAACCACCACCACCACCACGGTCACCACCACCACCACGACCACCACCACCGTCACCACCACAGTCACCGCCACAACCACCACCACGGTCACCACCACGGTCACCACCACCACCAATTTTTTTAATCCTCTATGGTTCTTTCGTGAAAGTCACGTACAGTGAAACCTTGGATTGCGAGCATAACACTGGTCAACACACTTGTTCTGGCATAAGGTTTAAGGTAATTTTGGGGGTGCTGATTCCAAATCTGGCATCAGTTTTTGTCTATCACATCAGGTTCTTGAGATATCAAATATTGCATTTTCAATAAAAACTGCAGAAGGAAAATCTGAAATAAATGTGGATATCTACATAAAATGATATTATAAACGCACTATCCTAAAAATACAGCACCATATTTTAACACTAAAGCAGTCACTGACTCGCAACAACTCACAATCATAAGTGACAGAGTTAATTTCGGGTAAAATCAATGAAAATGGGGTATGCCGATAGCATAAAAATGAGATGTGATAGAGCAAATCTGAGATCAGATTTGGAATCAGCACCCTGAAATTAGCAAAAGTCCAGGCCAGAAAAAAATGTTTTTTTTTTGTTGACCGGTGTTACTCCTTCCGTGTATCAGTTGTGATCACGTGACGCTGTATTGCAAGACCCCCCTCGCTCGTTTATCAAATTAATATTTATTTTAAACATTTTGCTCGTCTTGCAAAACACACGCAGATCAAGTTACTCACAATCCAAGGTTTACCGGAGTTAGAAACACGCGATGACTTTACCGAAAGAACCAAAGAGTATTCGGGTAAAATCAATGAAAATGGGATATGCCGATAGCATACAAATGAGATGTGATAGAGCAAATCTGAGATCAGATTTCGAATCGGCACCCTGAAATTAGCAAAAGTCCAGGCCAGAAAAAAATGTTTTTTTTGGTTGACCGGTGTAATTCATTCCGTGTATCAGTTGTGATCACGTGTCGCTGTATTGCAAGACCCCCCTCGCTCGTTCATCAAATTAATATTTATTAAAAAATTTGCTCGTCTTGCAAAACACTCGCAGATCAAGTTACTCGCAATCCAAGGTTTTACCGGAGTTAGAAACACGTGATGACTTTACCGAAAGAACCAAAGAGTATGGATTCCTGCGGTAACGAAAGCTTCAAATGAAGATTACGATTTTTGTATTTGTACGTGTTTTTTTAAAGTAATTTTTTTACGCTCACTAGACTTTGCACCTGTGNTTTTGTTGTTGNTTTGACCCCCGTGCCCTCTTACTGGAAATCTGTGAAAAATTTGCATCGAGCTATTGCTCATCAGAGTCCCCCTTCGGTAACAAAGAGCGATTCAGTGTGAGCGGCGTGCCTGCTTGTAGCTGTCGTCGTTCTCCATCTTGTAGACGAGGGCGCTGTGCAGATCCCTGCTAACCATCTCCGGGGTCGCCTGCCACGCACACGACATCATCACCACCACCGTCGTCGTCGTCGTCATCAGCAGCATCATCGTCGTTGTCAGCGTCGCCATCATCACCGTTGTCATCGTCGTTAGCATCATCATCGTCGTCATCATCATTATCATCATCATCGTTGTCATCACCACCGTCATCATCGTCGTCATCATCATCGTTATCAGCATCGTCATCATCGTCATCATCATCGTCGTCATCAGCATCATCATCATCGTCATCATCATCACCGTCGTCATCACCGTCGTCATCAGCATCATCAGCATCGTCATCATCGTCATCATCGTCGTCACCGTCGTCATCAGCGTCATCAGCGTCATCATCGTCATCATCGTCATCATCATCGTTGTCATCACCGTCGTCGTCATCATCATCAGCGTCATCATCATCAGCGTCATCATCATCATCGTCATCATCATCGTCGTCATCAGCATCATCATCATCGTCATCATCATCACCGTCGTCATCACCGTCGTCATCAGCATCATCATCATCGTCATCATCGTCATCATCGTCATCAGCGTCATCAGCGTCATCATCGTCATCGTCATCATCGTCATCATCATCGTTGTCATCACCGTCGTCGTCATCATCATCAGCGTCATCATCATCAGCGTCATCATCATCATCGTCATCATCATCAGCGTCATAATAATTATTATTATTTTGTTTTTACAAATTTCAATTTCATTTTTTTTAATTAATACAAATAAAATAATAAATAATATTACTATAATTTTATTTTTATTAATTTAAATTTCATTTTTTTTACCTACGTGGCGACTTTACCGAAAAAACCAAGAGCACGAATATCCTTGCAGTCACGAAAGCTTCAAATCTAGAATCTTTGTCTTCGTCTTTGTGCGTGCACACACGTCCGTGATGTCCGTGGTGTTCGCGCGTGAGCCTCACGGTGGGTAGGGTACAGGTATCGTGTGAGCGCGTGCGTGCGTGAGCGTGCGTGTCCGTGCGTGAGTGTGCGTGCGTGTCCGTGTGTGAGCGTGCGTGAGTCTCACAGTGGGTAGGGTACGGGTATCGGGTGAGAGCGTGCGTGTGTGAGCGTGCGTGAGCGTCCGTGTGTGAGCGCGTGTGTGAGCGTGTGTGAGCGCGTGTGAGCGTGCGTGTGTGAGCGTGCGTGAGCGTGCGTGTCCATGTGTGAGCGTGCGTGCGTGTGTGAGCGTGCGTGTGTGTCGTGTGTGAGCGTGTGTGCGTGTGTGAGCGTGTGTGTCCGTGTGTGAGCGTGCGTGCGTGTGTGAGCGTGTGTGAGCGTGTGTGAGCGCGTGTGAGCGCGTGTGAGCGCGTGCGTGTGTGAGCGTGCGTGAGCGT
>WFAB01001597.1:0-75000 GCA_018977245.1 Lethenteron camtschaticum
TCACCCATACACTCGCTCACTCGCCACCCACTCGCTAAACACCTCACCCACCACTCGCTCACCAACCACTCGCTCCTACACTCCTACCAACCACTCGCTCACCACCTCACCACCCACTCGCTNCCACACCTCACCCACACTCCCTCACCCACACACTCGCTCACCAACCACTCGCTCACCCACCACTCGCTCACCCACACACTCACTCAGCCCCACTCACTCACCAACCACTCGCTCACCCACCACTCGCTCACCCACCACTCGCTCACCCACACACTCTCTCACCCACCACTCGCTCACCANCACCACTCGCTCACCCACCACTCGCTCACCCATACACTCGCTCACCACCACTCGCTCACCAACACTCGCTCACCACCACTCGCTCACCCAACACTCGCTCACNCACGCGCCACCACCACTCCTCACCCAACACTCGCTCACCAACCACTCGCTCACCCACCACTCGCTCACCCACCACTCGCTCACCCACACACTCGCTCACACACTCGCTCACCAACCCCACTCGCTCACCCACACTCGCTCACCCACCACTCGCTCACCAACCACTCGCTCACCCACCACTCGTTCACCCCACACACTCGCTCACCACCACTCGCGCACCCACCNATTCACTCACCCAACGCTCGCTCCCCACCTCTCGCTCTCCGCCTACTCGCTCACCCACACACTCGCTCACCCACATTGGCTCACCCACACGCTCGCTCACCCAACACTTGCTCACCAACACACTCACTCACCCCAGACTCTCACCCACAACTCGCTCCCACCTTCTCACTCACCCACCGACTCATTCACCCACACACTCACTCACCGCCTACTCCCTCACTCACAAACTCGCTCTCCACCTACTCACTCACCCACNCACTACTCANCCACNCACTCGCTCACCCACATACTCGCTCACCCACCACTCACTCACCCGCCTACTCACTCACCCACACACTCACTCACCCACACACTCACTCACCCACCACTGGCTCACCCACNCACTCACTCACCCACACACTCAACCACCACTCCATCACCCACCNACTCATTCACCCACACACTCACTCACCCACCACTCGCTCACCCACCNACTCACTCATCCACACACTCACCCACCTACNCACTCACTCACCCACCACTCACTCACCCACCCACTCACTCACNCACACCCTTCACCCACAACCCACTCACCACCAACCTACTCACTCACCCACTCACCCACCCACCACTCGCTCACCCCCCTCCTCACTCACCCACNCACTCACTCATCCGCCACTCGCTCACCCACAAACTCGCTCATCCACCTACTCTTCACCCACAGACACTCATCCACACACTCGCTCACCCACCTACTCACTCACCCACCTACTCGCTCACCCACCACTCATTCACCCACACACTCACTCACCCACCATCACTCACCCACACATTCACCCACACTCACTCACCCACACACTCACTCACCCACCCACTCACTCACCCATCACCCACCCACACATTCACCCACCACTCACTCACCCACACACTCACTCACCCACCCACCCACTCACCCACACTCACTCACCCACACACTCACTCACCCACACACTCACCCACACACTCACCCGCCCACACACTCACCCACACACGTCACTTCACACACCCACCCACACACTCCCGCCTACACACTCACCCCACACACTCACCCACCCACACTCATCCGCCCACACACTCACTCCACCACACACTCACNACACACACCACACACACANTCACCCACACACACTCANCACACACACACACTCACCCACCACTCACTCACCCACACCTCACTCACCGACACATTCANCCCACACTCACTCACCCACTCATCACCCACACACACACCACCCACACACTCACCAACCTACTCACTCACCCACTCACCCACCCACCTACTCGCTCACCACCACTATCGCCCACACACTCACTCACCCACNACTCACTCANCCACACACTCACCATCCGCCCACACACTCACACCCACCACCACTCACCACCCACNNACTCACTCACCCACNCACTCACTCACCCACACACTCACCACTCACCNCACACTCACCCACCNCACCACCCACACACTCACTCACCACTCACTCACCCACACTCACTCACCCACACACTCACTCACACACTCACTCACACCAACCTCACCCACACACTCACTCACCACTCATCACCACACACTCACCACACACTCACTCAACACNACCACTCACCCTCACCATCNCTCACTCACACCCATATTCCTCACACTNACCACACTCACACTCACTNCACCACACTCACACCCACACCCNCACCACNCATCACTCACACCACTCACTCACCCAACCAACCTCACACACACTCACCCACCACTCACCCACCACTCACTCACCACCACCACTCACCACTCACACCACTCACTANCCACCACTCACTACACCCACCCTCACCCGTCACCCACTCACCACTCACTCACACTCACACACTCACTCACCCACTCACTCACCACACACTCACTCACCCCACACANTCACCACCACTCACTCACCCACACACTCACCCCACACACTCACCCACACNCACTCACCCACACACTCACTCACCCACACTTTACCCACACACTCACTCACCCACCACTCACTCACCCACTCACCCACACACACACTCCCTCACCCACCCACAATCACTCACTCANCCACCACTCACTCACACACACTCACTCACACCCCACACACCACTCACACTCACTCACCCACACACACACACTCACCACTCACCACACACGTCACCACACACTCACTCACCCACACACTCACTCACTCACCACACCACTCACTCACACTACCACCACGTCACTCACCCACACACTCACCCACACACTCACTCANCCACACATTCACTCACCCACACACNACTCACCCACCACTCACTCACCACACACATCATCACCCACACACTCACTCACCCACTACACTCACCACCCACACACTCACCCACTACACTACACCCCCACTCACTCCACCANACACACTCAGGCCCACCACTCACTCACACCCCCCCACACTCACTCACACACACTCACTCACCCACCNTTCACTCACCCCACCACTCACCCACATCACTCACTCACACACACTACACCCACACACTCACTCACCCACTCACACACTCAGGCTCCCACTTCTCACTCACCCACCCACTCACCCACAAATTCGCTTTCCCACACCCCTGCGTTGCCACAGTGCCGCCCTTCGTAGGTGCCACTCTCTTAACAGCACTTGCCCGAGGAGTCTGTGAAGGCTACACGGGTACCTTTGTCCAACCCCCCCCCCCCCCCCCGGTGTGGGCGGTGCAGGCCGTGGCGGTGCGGCGCGAGGAGGAGAGGCGACGCGGCTGACGGGAGGGCAGCCTGGCGCTGGCGGACACGCGCACTCACGGACGCGCTCCACCTGGTACGCACGCACGGAGACACAAACACAACAACAACAACCACCGTTAGTCACTGAGTGGTGGTGGCGTCACCGCGTGCCTGTGCCAGGCAGGTGCAGGAAGAGGTCACGGGACAGACCCAGCGCCATGGGTTGACTGCTGTGCCAGGCAGGTGCAGGAGGAGTCACGGGACAGACCTCGGTGCCATGGGTTGACTGCTGTGCCAGGCAGGTGCAGGAGGAGGCCACGGACAGACCCAGGTGCAGGGTGACTGCTGTGCCAGGCTAGAGAGAAGGTCAGGGACAGACCCAGGTGGCATGGGTTGACGCTGTGCCAGTAGGTGCAGGAGAAGGTCATGGGACAGACCCAGGTGCCATGGGTTGACTGTGCCAGGCTAGGTGCAGGAGGAGGTCACGGGACAGACCATGGGTTGACTGCTGTGCCAGGCTAGGTGCAGGAGAGGTCACGGGACAGACCCAGGTCCATGGGTTGACTGCTGTGCCAGGCTAGGTGCAGGAGGAGGTCACGGGACAGACCATGGGTTGACTGCTGTGCCAGGCTAGGTGCAGGAGAGGTCACGGGACAGACCCAGGTGCCATGGGTTGACTGCTGTGCCAGGCTAGGTGCAGGAGGTCACGGGACAGACCCTGCAGGCGCCATGGGTTGACTGCTGTGCCAGGCTAGGTGCAGGAGAGGTCACGGGACAGACCCTGCAGGCGCCATGGGTTGACTGCTGTGCCAGGCTAGGTGCAGGAGGAGGTCACGGGACAGACCCAGGTGCCATGGGTTGACTGCTGTGCCAGGCTAGGTGCAGGAGGAGGTCACGGGACAGACCCTGCAGGTGCCATGGGTTGACTGCTGTGCCAGGCTAGGTGCAAGTCACGGGACAGACCCAGCGGGTGCCATGGGTTGACTGCTGTGCCAGGCTAGGTGCNGGAGGAGGTCACGGACAGACCCAGGTGCCATGGGTTGACTGCTGTGCCAGGCTAGGTGCAGGAAGAGGTCACGGGATAAACCCAGGTGCCATGGGTTGACTGCTGTGCCAGGCTAGGTGCAGGAGGAGGTCACGGGACAGACCCAGCAGGCGCCATGGGTTGACTGCTGTGCCAGGTTAGGTGCAGGAGGAGGTCACGGGACAGACCCTGCAGGTGCCATGGGTTGACTGCTGTGCCAGGCTAGGTGCAGGAGGAGGAGGTCACGGGACAGACCCTGCAGGCGCCATGGGTTGACTGCTGTGCCAGGCTAGGTGCAGGAAGGAGGTCACGGGACAGACCTGCAGGTGCCATGGGTTGACTGCTGTGCCAGGCTAGGTGCAGGAGGTCACGGGACAGACCCAGGTGCCATAGGTTGACTGCTGTGCCAGGCTAGGTGCAGGAAGAGGTCACGGGACAGACCTGCAGGCGCCATGGGTTGACTGCTGTGCCAGGCTAGGTGCAGGAGGAGGTCACGGGACAGACCCAGGTGCCATGGGTTGACTGCTGTGCCAGGCTAGGTGCAGGAGGAGGTCACGGGACAGACCCAGCAGGTGCCATGGGTTGACTGCTGTGCCAGGCTAGGTGCAGGAGGAGGTCACGGGACAGACCCAGCAGGTGCCATGGTTGACTGCTGTGCCAGGCTAGGTGCAGGAAGAGGTCACGGGACAGACCCAGGTGCCATGGGTTGACTGCTGTGCCAGGCTAGGTGCAGGAGGAGGTCACGGGACAGACCTCGGTGCCATGGGTTGACTGCTGTGCCAGGCTAGGTGCAGGAGGAGGCACGGGACAGACCCAGGTGCCATGGGTTGACTGCTGTGCCAGGCTAGGTGCAGGAGAAGGTCATGGGACAGACCCAGGTGCCATGGGCATGCTGCCGACATGACCCAAGCAATGAAGCCTTGCCGGCCGGAGGAGCTCACTGATGGCACTAAGCCCTGGTTCACGCCAGGATGGATAGTGGCAGGGCAGCCTNGACAAGGGAGAGNATGACTNTGCCCAGAAGACCGAAACTTCATGTGGAGCTACAGACCAGGTAGCTTCCACACAGCAGCCGNTGAAGAGATAAGCCTCCACTGATTCGGAGTGAGACTTCTGCTGCCAAACAGGAGCTGGTCATGAGCACACTGCCCAGGTATGGAAACCTCTCCACTCTGTCCACACTGCTCCATCACCAATGGGGAGCTGAGGGGGTGGAGTGTTTGGTGGCACAAAACGCCCAGGCAGGTCTTAGTTTTGGTGGGCTGATGGCAAGGCCCCACCTCTTAGTGGCACGCTCCAGGTTCAGCAGCAGNAGCAGCCTCCAACTCCTTCTCTTCGTGAGCAGCAATCACCAGATTATCAGCGTGCATAACGTGTCCGAATGGGAACCATCTCTTGACAGCACCCTGGCATCCATCAGCCTCCCATTGTATCTGTACCAGATGCAAATACCCCCGGTGCGGCCATGGAAAGCNTCTCAAACTCCGTGGTCCGAGATGACGTTTCGTCGTGTAGGGCAAAGTGACACCTCTCTCTGCCTCATCCAAACCAGTCCCGGGCCTTGCCGAGGTCGGCACGGCCTCAACTGAGTGGCCCGTGCCGAACATCGGCACCGGCGGGGAGAGTCACAGGCTGCCGGGCGTCGTCGCTGGCCGCACCACCCCTCACTCCTCCTTCTCCTCCTCACCCCCCCCCCCTCATCCCCCCCCCCTCCCCGTGTGCCGTGGCCGCCGCTCCGTAGCCACCGCCGCTGCTTGTCCCTAAGGGCACTTGGCCCGACAGCGCGGAGCCTACACGGGGCGCCTGTGCCTGCTGTGTCGCGTGCAGGCCGTGAGTCAGCTGTCCGAGTGCCGCTTCACGTGCAGCGTCAGCAGCAGGATCTGGCTCGCCTCAAGCTGCGGCTCGCGCTGCACACCAAGGTGGGCGCAGGAGATGGCCACCCACCCGGGGGACGGTTACCCCGTGTAGCCTGTGACACACTGTTGGGGCAAGTGGTGTTAGTAGCGAGTAGAACTCACTCACTCACTCATACACTCACTCACTCATACACTCACTCACTCATACACTCATACACTCACTCACTCATACACTCACTCACTCATACACTCACTCACTCATACACCGCTCACTCACTCATTTATTCGCTCACTCACTCATACACTCCACTTATACACTCACTCACTCACTCACTCACTCATCACTCGCTCACTCATACACACACTTATACACTCACTCACTCATACACTCACTCACTCAGTTATCACTCACCACTCATACACCACACACTCATACACTCACTCACTCATACACTCGCTCACTCACTCATACACACCACTCACACACTCACTCACNCACCACACTCACCTATTCATCGATTCATCACACACTCACTCAGTCACCACTCACANACTCACCAACACAGTCACTCACTCATACACNCANTCACACACTCATACACCACTCACTCCCAGTCACTCACCACTCACTCATACATCACTCACCATACACTCACTCATACACTCACTCACACACTCACCACATCACCACTAACTCACTCACCACTTTCACTCATTACAACACTCACTCACTCATACACTCACTCATACACTCACTCACTCACTCAACACTCACTCCAACACTATATACACTCACTCACTCACTCATACACTCACTCACTCATACATTCATACACTCACTCATACACTCGCTCACTCACTCATANACTCACTCACTCATNNACTCACTCACCACTCACNCACCACTCACCACCACACACTCACTCACTTACACTCACCACTCACTCACTCATACACTCACACCTAACACTCACNCACACTCACTCATANACACNACACACACACTCATACACTCACTCACTCATACACACTCACACACTCACNCATACACTCACTCACTCACTCATACACTCATACACTCACTCACTCATACAGGCCTCAGCTATACACCACACTCACTCAACACACTCACTCACTCATACACACACTCACTCATACACTCACTCACTCACTCATACACTCACCATACACTCACTCACACACCACGTCACTCACCGGTTCNTACAGCTCGCTCACTTCATATCACCACGTCACTCACACACTCACCACCACCACTCACTCACTCACTCATTACACTAACTCAACACTCATTCATCACNCAACACTCACTCACNCCACTCACTCACTCACACACTCACTCACACTCACTCACTCATACACCNCACTCACTCATACATTCACATACACACTCACTCACTCATACACACACTCATACACTCACTCACTCATACACTCACTCATACACTCGCTCACTCACTCATACACTCACATTACACTCACTCACTCAACACACACTCATACACTCACTCACTCANTCACTCACNCATACACACACTCACTCATACATTCACTTATACACTCGCTCACTCATACACACACTCACTCATACATACACTCACTCACTCACTCATACACACACTCACCATACACACTCACTCACTCATACACTCACTTATACACTCACTCACTCATACACACACTCACTCATACATACACTCACTCACTCACTCATNCACACACTCACTCACTACACTCACTCACTCATTCATACACTCACTTAAAGCACTCACTCACCACCCACTCACTCACTCACTCACCANACTCACAGTCACTCATTCAACACNCACTCACTCACCACTAATGCACNACTCACCCACTCATCACACACCACTCACACGGCCACACTCACTCACTCACNCACACCACTCACTGCGTCCATGTNCAATCACTCACTGGGGGCACTCACTCACTCACACTCACGCAATCACTCACTCACTCATTCANTCACTCGCACACGGANACTCACCANCAGTCACTCACTCAGTNATCACATATCACCACCAATCACTCACTCACTCAGTCACTCAGGGGCTTCATACACCACTCACCACTCATACACACTCATACACTCACTCACTCACTCAACACACTCATACACTCACTCACTCATAGTCATCACTCACTCATTCATACACTCACTCACTCAATCATACATTCATANACTCACTCACTCACTCACTTCATACATACACTCACTCACTCACCTACACTCACCATACACTCACTCACTCATACACACTCACTCACACACTCATTCACACACTCACTCACTCACTCATACACTCGCTCACTCTACACTCACTCACTCATACACTCACTCACTTATACACTCACTCATACACTCGCTCACTCATACACTCACTCATACACTCACTCATACACTCACTCACACACTCACTCACATACACTCACTCATACACTCACTCACTCATACATACACTCATACACTCACTCATACACTCACTCACTCACACTCACTCACTCATACACATTCACACATTCACTCACCACTCAACACTCACTCACCACTACCACTCANACACACACTCACTCACACACTCACTCAACACTCACTCACCACCACTCGTACACTCACCCACTCACCCACCCACCACTCACCACCACTCACTNATACACTCACTCATACACCATCACTCACTCATCAGTCACTCACTCACTCAACTCACTCACTTACACTCACTCACTCACTCACTCATACTTACTCACTCATACACTCACTCACGATCATACACTCACTCGCTCACTCACTCATTCACTCAGTCACTGCACNCACCCACTCACTCACTCACTCACTCACCACACTCACTCANACACTCACTCACTCACTCATTCACACATCACTCACTCATACACTCACTCACACACTCACTCACTCATACACTCACTCACTCACTCACTCATACACTCACTCATACACTCACTNACATCATACACTCACTCACACTCACTCACTCGTACACACTCACTCACACATACACTCACTCACGCACTCACTCACTCACTCACTCATACATACATACACTCACTCACNCTCACTCATCACACATACACTCACTCACTCACTCACACACTCATACACTCACTCACTCACACACTCACTCACTCATACACTCACTCATACACTCACTAACTCATTCACTCACCACTCACTCACTTACACTCACNCACTCACTCACTCATACACTCACTCACTCATACACTCACTCATACATACACTCACTCATACACTCACTCATACACTCATACACTCACTCACTCATACACTCAATCATACACTCACTCATACACTCACTCACTCACTNACACTTACCACTCACTCATACACTGACTACTCACACACTCACACACTTTACACTCACTCATACACTCACTCATACACTCACTCACACACTCACCACTCACTCATACATACACTCACTCACTCACTCATACACTCACTCACTCACTCACTCATACACTCGCGCACTTATGAACTCACTCNGAGGGGGTGGGTGGCCACCACGCACCGACTCGCCTTTGTCCCCATAGGCTGANGTTTACACACACCAGAAACTCATTTGANGCGAGTCACTAGACCCACTCAGATAATCAGTTACCCGTACAATCACTCAGCCGCTCNTACGCATNCACTACGCTCTCACACACCCACCACTCGCACACCACACTCATACACTCACTCACTCACACATCACAAACTCACACACCACCACCACATTATCACTCATCTCACACCCACTCACTCGCACACCACCACTCGCACACCCACCACTCACTCACACATCACTCACCACCCACCCACTCACACATCACACAGACACTCACTCACACACCCACACACTCGCACACCCACACACTCGCACATCCACTCACTCACTCACACACTCACATACAACTCANACACCCACCCACTCACCACTATCANTCATACACTCACTCACACACCCACAGACANTCACTCACACACCACTCACTCACACAGACACTCACTCACACATCCACCACCACCACNCACTCACCACCCACCACTCACACACCCATAACTCANACACCACTCACTCACCACCACCACAAACTCACACACCACTCACACTATCACACAGACACTCACTCACACACCCACCACTCACACAGACACTCACCACACATCCACTCACCCATCCACTCACTACCCACCCACTCACTCACACATCCACTAACTCACTCACCACTCACACATCCACTCACTCACTCANCCACTCACTCACCCACACTCAGTGACATACCACTCACATATCCACCCTCACCACACACTCACCACACACACACCCACACNACACATCCACTCACCACACCACCAATCTCTTATCCGCCCACTCACTGACAAAAAGACAAAGATCCCCCGTGTAGCCTTAAACAGATTTCTGAGGGCAAGTGCAGTGAGTGAGCTATGAAGGCCGTCACGGTACATCGATAGGGGCGGTGATGATGCTTCGTGTAAATCCAGCTGCGTGATGTAAGCGTGCACGCTGACTTTTTTCGTCCGTACGTGAGGCAACCANGCTGTGGGANGGTGGGTGAGTGTGTAGGTGGGTGAGTGACTATGTGAGTGACTGTGTGTGTGTAGGTGGGTGAGTGACTATGTGAGTGACTGTGTGTGTACATAGCAACGTGGTGATTNGAGGGTGGGTGAGTGTGTAGGTGAGTGAGTGACTATGTGAGTGGCTGTGTGTGTGTCGGTGGGTGAGTGACTATGTGAGTGATTGTGTGTGTGTAGGTGAGTGAGTGCTATGTGAGTGCTGTGTGTGTGTGGGTGAGTGACTATGTGAGTGACTGTGTGTGTAGGTGGGTGAGTGTATGTGAGTGACTGTGTGTGTAGGTGAGTGAGTGACTATGTGAGTGAGTGTGTGTGTAGGTGAGTGTATGTGAGTNGCTGTGTGTGTGTNGCCAACTGTATCAGAGTGGTGGTGAGTGTGTGTGGGTGAGTGTATGTGAGTGTGTGTGTGTGTAGGTGAGTGAGTGCTATGTGAGTGACTGTGTGTGTAGGTGAGTGAGTGACTATGTGAGTGTGTGTGTGTAGGTGGTGAGTGACTGTGAGTGNCTGTGTGTGTGTAGGTGGTGAGTGACTGTGAGTGACNTGTGTGTGTAGGTGGGTGAGTGACTATGTGAGTGACTGTGTGTGTGTGAGGTGTATGTGAGTGACTGTGTGTGTGAGNTGTGAGTGTATGTGTGTGTGTAGGTGAGTGAGTGACTATGTGAGTGGCTGTGTGTGTGTNTGAGTGAGTGTGTGAGTGACTGTGTGTGTGTAGGTGAGTGACTGTGAGTGACTGTGTGTGTGTGTGGGTGAGTGACTGTGAGTGTGTGTGTGTGTNGGTGAGTGACTATGTGAGTGACTGTGTGTGTGTAGGTGAGTGAGTGTATGTGAGTGACTGTGGTGTGTGAGTGAGTGACTATGTGAGTGGCTGTGTGTGTGTAGGTGGGTGAGTGNCTATGTGAGTGACTATGTGTGTGTGTGGGTGAGTGACTGTGAGTGACTGTGTGTGTGANGTGAGTGAGTGACTATGTGAGTGACTGTGTGTNGGTGGGTGAGTGACTATGTGAGTGACTGTGTGTGTGTGTGTAAGTGTATGTGAGTGGCTGTGTGTGTGTAGGTGGGTGAGTGACTATGTGAGTGGCTGTGTGTGTGTAGGTGAGTGAGTGACTATGTGAGTGGCTGTGTGTGTGTAGGTGAGTGAGTGACTATGTGAGTGACTGTGTGTGTGTGAGTGAGTGACTGTGTGAGTGTGTGTGTGTGTAGGTGAGTGAGTGACTATGTGAATGGCTGTGTGTGTCTAGGTGGGTGAGTGACTATGTGAGTGACTGTGTGTGTGAGGTGGGTGAGTGACTATGTGAGTGGCTGTGTGTGTGTAGGTGAGTGAGTGACTATGTGAGTGTGTGTGTGTAGGTGGGTGAGTGACTATGTGAGTGACTGTGTGTGTAGGTNGGTGAGTGACTATGTGAGTGACTGTGTGTGTGAGGTGGGTGAGTGACTATGTGAGTTGTGTGTGTGTAGGTGAGTGAGTGACTATGTGAGTGTGTGTGTGTAGGTGGGTGAGTGACTATGTGAGTGGCTGTGTGTGTAGGTGAGTGAGTGTATGTGAGTCTGTGTGTGTGGTGAGTGAGTGACTATGTGAGTGGCTGTGTGTGTGTGTGAGTGAGTGTGTGAGTGACTGTGTGTGTGTAGGTGGGTGAGTGACTATGTGAGTGACTGTGTGTGTAGGTGGGTGAGTGACTATGAGTCTGTGTGTGTAGGTGAGTGAGTGACTATGTGAGTGNTGTGTGTGTGTAGGTGAGTGAGTGTGTGAGTGACTGTGTGTGTGTAGGTGAGTGAGTGACTATGTGAGTGGCTGTGTGTGTGTAGGTGAGTGACTATGTGAGTGACTGTGTGTGTAGGTGGGTGAGTGACTATGTGAGTGACTGTGTGTGTAGGTGAGTGAGTGACTATGTGAGTGACTGTGTGTGTGAGGTGAGTGACTATGTGAGTGGCTGTGTGTGTGTAGGTGGGTGAGTGACTATGTGAGTCTATGTGTGTGAGGTGGTGAGTGACTATGTGAGTGACTGTGTGTGTAGGTGAGTGAGTGACTATGTGAGTGGCTGTGTGTGTGTAGTGTGAGTGAGTGACGCTGTATGTGAGTGACTGTGTGTGTAGGTGGGTGAGTGACTATGTGAGTGACTGTGTGTGTAGGTGAGTGAGTGACTGTGTGAGTGACTGTGTGTAGGTGGGTGAGTGACTATGTGAGTGGCTGTGTGTGTGTAGNTGAGTGAGTGACTGTGAGTGACTGTGTGTGTGTAGGTGGGTGAGTGACTATGTGAGTGACTGTGTGTGTAGGTGAGTGAGTGACTGTGAGTGCTGTGTGTGTGTAGGTGAGTGAGTGACTATGTGAGTGACTGTGTGTGTAGGTGAGTGAGTGACTATGTGAGTGACTGTGTGAGTGACTATGTGAGTGACTGTGTGTGTGAGGTGAGTGAGTGACTATGTGAGTGACTGTGTGTGTGAGNTGAGTGAGTGACTATGTGAGTGGCTGTGTGTGTAGGTGAGTGAGTGACTATGTGAGTGACTGTGTGTGTGTAGGTGAGTGAGTGACTATGTGAGTGCTGTGTGTGTGTAGGTGAGTGAGTGACTATGTGAGTGACTGTGTGTGTGAGGTGGGTGAGTGACTATGTGAGTGACTGTGTGTGTGAGTGAGTGAGTGACTATGTGAGTGACTGTGTGTGTGAGGTGGGTGAGTGACTATGTGAGTGACTGTGTGTGTAGGTGATGAGTGACTATGTGAGTGGCTGTGTGTGTGAGGTGAGTGAGTGACTATGTGAGTGACTGTGTGTGTGTAGGTGAGTGAGTGACTATGTGAGTGGCTGTGTGTGTGTAGGTGGGTGAGTGACTATGTGAGTCTGTGTGTGTAGGTGAGTGAGTGACTATGTGAGTGCTGTGTGTGTAGGTGGGTGAGTGACTATGTGAGTGACTGTGTGTGTGTAGTGTGAGTGAGTGACTATGTGAGTGGCTGTGTGTGTGTAGGTGGGTGAGTGACTGTGAGTGACTGTGGGTGTGTAGGTGGGTGAGTGACTATGTGAGTGACTGTGTGTGTGTAGGGTTAGTGACTGTGAGTGACTGTGTGTGTGTAGGTNGAGTGACNATGTGAGTGACTATGTGTGTAGGTGGGTGAGTGACTATGTGAGTGACTGTGTGTGTAGGTGGGTGAGTGACTATGTGAGTGGCTGTGTGTGTAGGTGAGTGACTATGTGAGTGCTGTGTGTGTGTAGGTGAGTGACTATGTGAGTGACTGTGTGTGTGTAGGTGGGTGAGTGACTATGTGAGTGACTGTGTGTGTAGGTGAGTGACTATGTGAGTGACATGTGTGTGTGTAGGTGGGTGAGTGACTATGTGATGACTGTGTGTGTAGGTGGGTGAGTGACTATGTGAGTGACTGTGTGTGTAGGTGAGTGAGTGACTATGTGAGTGACTGTGTGTGTGTAGGTGGTGAGTGACTATGTGAGTGACTGTGTGTGTAGGTGGGTGAGTGACTATGTGAGTGGCTGTGTGTGTGTAGGTGAGTGACTATGTGAGTGACTGTGTGTGTAGGAATGAGTGACTATGTGAGTGACTGTGTGTGTGTAGGTGAGTGAGTGACTATGTGAGTGACTGTGTGTGTGTAGGTGGATGAGTGACTATGTGAGTGACTGTGTGTGTGTAGGTGAGTGAGTGACTATGTGAGTGACTGTGTGTGTAGGTGGATGAGTGACTATGTGAGTGACTGTGAGTGTGTAGGTGGGTGAGTGACTAGGTGTGAGTGACTTTGTGAGTGACTATGTGAGTGGCTGTGTGTGTGTAGGTGAGTGAGTGACTATGTGAGTGACTGTGAGTGTGTAGGTGGGTGAGTGACTATGTGAGTGACTATGTGAGTGACTATGTGAGTGGTGTGTGTGTAGTAGTGAGTGACTATGTGAGGGCTTGTGTGTGTAGGTGTGGAGTGACTATGTGAGTGACTGTGTGTGTGTAGGTGAGTGAGTGACTGTGTGTGTGTAGGTGGGTGAGTGACTGTGTGTGTGTAGGTGAGTGAGTGACTATGTGAGTGACTGTGTGTGTGTAGGTGAGTGAGTGCATGTGTGTGTTAGGTGAGTGAGTGACTGTGTGTGTAGGTGGGTGAGTGGCTGTGGTGTGTAGGTGAGTGAGTGACTGTGTGTGTGTAGGTGAGTGAGTGACTATGTGAGTGACTGTGTGTGTGTAGGTGAGTGAGTGACTATGTGAGTGACTGTGTGTGTGACTATGTGAGTGGCTGTGTGTGTGTAGGTGAGTGAGTGACTGTGTGTGTGTAGGTGAGTGAGTGACTATGTGAGTGACTGTGTGTGTGACTATGTGAGTGGCTGTGTGTGTGTAGGTGAGTGAGTGACTATGTGAGTGGCTGTGTGTGTGTAGGTGAGTGAGTGACTATGTGTGTGTAGGTGAGTGAGTGACTGTGTGTGTGTAGGTGAGTGAGTGACTGTGTGAGTGACTGTGTGTGTGTAGGTGAGTGAGTGACTGTGTGTGTGTAGGTGAGTGAGTGACTATGTGAGTGACTGTGTGTGTGTAGGTGAGTGAGTGACTGTGGTGTGTAGGTGAGTGAGTGACTATGTGAGTGACTGTGTGTGTGTAGGTGAGTGAGTGACTGTGTGTGTGTAGGTGAGTGAGTGACTATGTGAGTGACTGTGTGTGTGTAGGTGAGTGAGTGACTATGTGAGTGACTGTGTGTAGGTGAGTGAGTGACTTATGTGAGTGACTGTGTGAGTGACTGTGTGTGTGTAGGTGAGTGAGTGACTATGTGTGTGTAGGTGAGTGAGTGACTATGTGATGACTGTGTGTGTGTAGGTGAGTGAGTGACTATGTGAGTGACTGTGTGTGTGTAGGTGAGTGAGTGACTATGTGAGTGACTGTGTGTGTGTAGGTGAGTGAGTGACTATGTGAGTGACTGTGTGTGTGTAGGTGAGTGAGTGACTGTGTGTGTGTAGGTGAGTGAGTGACTGTGTGTGTGTAGGTGAGTGAGTGACTATGTGAGTGACTGTGTGTGTGTAGGTGAGTGAGTGACTATGTGAGTGACTATGTGAGTGACTATGTGAGTGACTGTGTGTGTGCTAAGCAGCATCAGTTCTAAAGAAACGAGTTCGTCAATCTAATTGACGACGACGACGACCATGTAAACGTGCAGCGTGGCTCCAGTGGGACGAGCGTTACAGACGGCCGCAGATGTGCGCCTGAAAGTGCCGCTGCTGATGCTGATGTTGCTGATGTTGCTGATGCTGATGATGCTGATGATGCTGATGATGCTGATTGCTGATGATGCTGATGATGCTGATGCAGCTGCTGATGATGCTGATGATGCTGATGCAGCTGCTGATGATGCTGATGATGCTGATGATGCTGATGATGATGTCGCTGATGATGCTGCTGCTGATGATGCTGCTGATGCCGCTGCTGCTGATGCCGCTGCTGATGTTGCTGCTGATGCCGCTGCTGATGATGCTGTTGCTGATGTTGCTGCTGATGATGCTGTTGCTGATGTTGTTGCTGCTGCTGCTGCCGATGTCGTTGCTGCCGCTGCTGCCACCGCTCCGGCTTGACGGTGCGTGTGTGTGCGTGTGTGTGCGTGTGTGTGTGTGTGTGTGCGTGTGTGCGTGTGTGTGTGTGTGTGTGCGTGTGTGTGCGTGTGTGTGCACGCCGGCCTTGCCTCCCTGCCAGGCGCCGTTCCGGGAGGCCCAGCGGCCCCGGCGGCCCCAGCGCCAGACTCGCACCAGGGCCACGAGAAGCGGCAACGGCAAGGACAAGGGCCACGGCAAGGACAAGGGCGGGGGTGGCAGGGCCTCGGAGAGAAGCCGGTGCTGTGGATGTCTCCCCGTGACGGCGCCAGTTCCACGCGCAGGTGGGCGGGTGTGCCGCACTCGCCCCTCACTCGCTCCTCACTCGCTCCACACTCGCTCCCCACTCGCCCCTCACTCGCTCCACACTCGCTCCGCACTCGCTCCACACTCGCTCCGCACTCGCTCCACACTCGCTCCGCACTCGCTCCGCACTCGCTCCACACTCGCTCCGCACTCGCTCCACACTCGCTCCACACTCGCTCCTCACTCGCTCCGCACTCGCTCCACACTCGCTCCACACTCGCTCCGCACTCGCTCCACACTCGCTCCGCACTCGCTCCACACTCGCTCCACACTCGCTCCGCACTCGCTCCGCACTCGCTCCACACTCGCTCCACACTCGCTCCGCACTCGCTCCACACTCGCTCCACACTCGCTCCGCACTCGCTCCGCACTCGCTCCGCACTCGCTCCGCACTCGCTCCGCACTCGCTCCGCACTCGTCCGCACTCGCTCCGCACTCGCTCCGCACTCGCTCCGCACTCGCTCCGCACTCGCTCCGCACTCGCTCCCCACTCGCTCCACACTCGCTCCGCACTCGCTCCACACTCGCTCCACACTCGCTCCACACTCGCTCCGCACTCGCTCCGCACTCGCTCCGCACTCGCTCCGCACTCGCTCCGCACTCGCTCCGCACTCGCTCCGCACTCGCTCCGCACTCGCTCCTCGCTCGCCCCTCACTCGCTCCACACTCACTCCACACTCGCTCCGCACTCGCTCCACACTCGCTCCACACTCGCTCCTCGCTCGCCCTCACTCGCTCCACACTCGCTCCACACTCGCTCCTCACTCGCTCCCCACTCGCTCCCACTCGCTCCGCACTCGCTCCCCACTTGCTCCGCACTCGCTCCTCACTCGCTCCTCACTCGCTCCACACTCGCTCCACACTCGCTCCACACTCGCTCCTCGCTCGCCCTCACTCGCTCCTCACTCGCTCCTCACTCGCTCCGCACTCGCTCCCACTCGCTCCACACTCGCTCCTCACTCGCTCCGCACTCGCCCCACACTCGCCATCAGCGTTGCCATCACCGTCGTCACCATCATCATCACCATCATCATTACCATCATCGTCACCATCATCACCATCATCACCATCATCACCATCATCACCATCGTCTCCATCACCATCATCACCGCCGTCGTCACCATCGTCACCATTGTTACCATCATCATCATCACNATCATCACCATCATCACCATCATCACCATCATCATCACCATCATCATCACCATCATCATCACCATCATCACCATCATCACCATCATCACCATCATCATCATGCACCATCACCATCATCACCATCATCACCATNATNACCATCATNACCATCATCATCACATCATCACCATCATCACCATCATCACCATCGTCTCCATCACCATCATCACCATCATCACCATCATCACCATCATCATCACCATCATCACCATCATCACCATCATCACCATCGTCTCCATCACCATCGTCACCATTGTTACCATCATCGTCACCATCATCGTCACCATCATCATCACCATCACCATCATCACCATCATCACCGCCGTCGTCACCATCGTCACCATTGTTACCATCATCGTCACCATCATCGTCACCATCATCATCACCATCATCACCATCATCACCGCCATCGTCACCATCGGCACCTACCGCTCGGTGTTTGCGCCGCGTGGTGTTTCACGTCGCGTCACTTGCTTGTTGTTCCGCTCTCTGCAGCTTCGCGTCGCCAGAGCACGCGGACGCACGGACCCCAGCCCACCACGCAGGTCAGGGCCGTCCACGCTGCTGCCGCTGCCGCTGCTACCGCTGCTGCTGCTGCGCTGCTGCAGCTGCTGCTGCTGCTGCTGCCGCTACCGCTGCTACTNCCGCTGCGCTGCTGCTGCCGCTGCTGCACATTTGGAGTTTGCGCCTCTCTGTCTCTCTCATAATCGTCAAGGTGGTCAGGAGATGTTAGCTCCCTCGCCCGGTACGCAGGAGGTCGTGGCTTCGTTGCCGAGTATTTGGCTGCTGTGCATGCCCACGTGATGATGATGATGAGCCCCGCCACTGGGCTGCAAGATGTTGAGTTATTTATGTAAATAGCTGAGTGGGGGCCGCCTCACCTCGGACAACTACAGAGTGACGTGTCGTGGTGGAGTATCGAGGGCCGTTGACCCGGACACGGCGCTGGCGATGTCCAGGCTTGGCTCTGGAGCCTTGGGCTCCGTCTCCTCTCCTCGTGACGTCTCCTTTCATCGCTCCCAAGCCCCCCCCCCCTCCCCCTCCAGAAGCTTCCATCGCCCCGCTCCGTTCGGCCAATCCTGACCCCCCATCGGCTCTCGGCCGTCTCTCTCGCAGTCCACCCTCGCTTCCTACCTTGTTACCTTTCAAACATCCCCTCCGATCCCTTCAATCTCGCCACCCCCCAGTCGTCGCGGGGGCCTCCCGGCGCCAGTGGGAGCCTTGGCCTCTTGCCGACCGTTGGTTTGTCTGAGCGCGCTCGCTCTGCGTCGGGTCGGCGCTCGGCTGCCTCGCTCATTAGACCCATCGGGGCGGTAGAGTTCCGCTTTGTGCGCCGCCGCTCGGCGTGTCCTCGACGCTTCGGGTGGCTCCGTCGTTCCAGGTGACTCCTCGCCGCCGCTGCTGCTGCTGCCGCCGCCACCAGCCACGGAGCCCCCCGGGCTCGCACGCCGACCAGGGACACCGGCGATGATGCTGGCGGCGTCGACGACGGCCACGGTGGCAGTGATGATGAATATCGTGACGACGACGACGACGGCGGTGGTGGTCGCGATGGCGATGAAGATCGTGGTGATGATGATGGCGATGACGATGGCGATGGTGACGATGATGAAGATTGTGAGAATGATGGCGACAATGGTGGTGATGCTGGCGATGGCGAAGATCGTGGTGACGATGGTGATGATGATGGCGATGACGATCGTGGTGATGATGGCGATGATGATGGCGATGAAGATCGTGGTGACGATGGTGACGATGGCGACGACGCAGACAACGAGCGAGAGGAGGAGGAGCAGCAGCGTGGAGGTGAATGTGCAGCTCCCCGCACGGTGCCACTCGCGCCACCGCTGGCAGGAGGGGCCCTGCCCTCTGGAGGGTGTTTGGCCTACTCTTCCACACACCTCTCCCCCCCCCACCCAATGATGACTGATAATATTGTTATTATCACGGTCGCTGAGCGCAGGCAAAACCAACTGCAAGCGGCTAGCAACAAGCAGCACTTGGAGCAGGCGTGATGGGTGAGAGGGTGACGCGTGATGGGTGAGAGGGTGACGCGTGATGGGTGAGAGGGTGACGCGTGATGGGTGAGAGGGAGACGCGTGATGGGTGAGAGGGTGACGCGTGATGGGTGAGAGGGTGACGCGTGATGGGTGAGAGGGTGACGCGTGATGGGTGAGAGGGAGACGCGTGATGGGTGAGAGGGAGACGCGTGATGGGTGAGAGGGAGACGCGTGATGGGTGAGAGGGAGACGCGTGATGGGTGAGAGGGAGACGCGTGATGGGTGAGAGGGAGACGCGTGATGGGTGAGGTGAGGTGAGAGGTGACGCGTGATGGGTGAGAGGGTGACGCGTGATTCGTGAGAGGGTGACGCGTGATGGTGAGAGGGAGACGCGTGATGGGTGAGAGGGAGACGCGTGATGGGTGAGAGGGTGACGCGTGATGGGTGAGAGGGTGACGCGTGATTCGTGAGAGGGTGACGCGTGATGGGTGAGAGGGTGACGCGTGATGGTGAGAGGGAGACGCGTGATGGGTGAGAGGGAGACGCGTGATGGGTGAGAGGGAGACGCGTGATGGTGAGAGGGTGACGCGTGATGGGTGAGAGGGTGACGCGTGATGGGTGAGAGGGTGACGCGTGATGGGTGAGAGGGAGACGCGTGATGGGTGAGAGGGTGACGCGTGATGGGTGAGAGGGAGACGCGTGATGGGTGAGAGGGTGACGCGTGATGGGTGAGAGGGTGACGCGTGATGGGTGAGAGGGAGACGCTGTGAGTGAGAGGGAGAGGGTGATGGTGAGAGGGACGCGTGATGGGTGAGAGGGTGACGCGTGATGGGTGAGAGGGAGACGCGTGATGGGTGAGAGGGAGACGCGTGATGGGTGAGAGGGAGACGCGTGATGGGTGAGAGGGTGACGCGTGATGGGTGAGAGGGTGACGCGTGATGGGTGAGAGGGTGACGCGTGATTCGTGAGAGGGTGACGCGTGATGGGTGAGAGGGAGACGCGTGATGGGTGAGAGGGAGACGCGTGATGGGTGAGAGGGTGACGCGTGATGGGTGAGAGGGTGACGCGTGATTCGTGAGAGGGTGACGCGTGATGGGTGAGAGGGTGACGCGTGATGGGTGAGAGGGAGACGCGTGATGGGTGAGAGGGAGACGCGTGATGGGTGAGAGGGAGACGCGTGATGGGTGAGAGGGTGACGCGTGATGGGTGAGAGGGTGACGCGTGATGGGTGAGAGGGTGACGCGTGATGGGTGAGAGGGAGACGCGTGATGGGTGAGAGGGTGACGCGTGATGGGTGAGAGGGAGACGCGTGATGGGTGAGAGGGTGACGCGTGATGGGTGAGAGGGTGACGCGTGATGGGTGAGAGGGAGACGCGTGATGGGTGAGAGGGAGACGCGTGATGGGTGAGAGAGACGCGTGATGGGTGAGAGGGAGACGCGTGATGGGTGAGAGGGTGACGCGTGATGGGTGAGAGGGTGACGCGTGATGGGTGAGAGGGAGACGCGTGATGGGTGAGAGGGAGACGCGTGATGGGTGAGAGGGTGACGCGTGATGGGTGAGAGGGTGACGCGTGATGGGTGAGAGGGAGACGCGTGATGGGTGAGAGGGAGACGCGTGATGGGTGAGAGGGAGACGCGTGATGGGTGAGAGGGTGACGCGTGATGGGTGAGAGGGTGACGCGTGATGGGTGAGAGGGTGACGCGTGATTCGTGAGAGGGTGACGCGTGATGGGTGAGAGGGAGACGCGTGATGGTGAGAGGGTGACGCGTGATGGGTGAGAGGGAGACGCGTGATGGGTGAGAGCGTGACGCGTGATGGGTGAGAGGGAGACGCGTGATGGGTGAGAGGGAGACGCGTGATGGGTGAGAGGGAGACGCGTGATGGGTGAGAGCGTGACGCGTGATGGGTGAGAGGGTGACGCGTGATGGGTGAGAGGGTGACGCGTGATGGGTGAGAGGGTGACACGTGATGGGTGAGAGGGAGACGCGTGATGGGTGAGAGGGTGACGCGTGATGGGTGAGAGGGTGACACGTGATGGGTGAGAGGGTGACACGTGATGGGTGAGAGGGAGACGCGTGATGGGTGAGAGGGAGACGCGTGATGGGTGAGAGGGTGACGCGTGATGGGTGAGAGGGTGACGCGTGATGGGTGAGAGGGTGACGCGTGATGGGTGAGAGGGAGACGCGTGATGGGTGAGAGGGAGACGCGTGATGGGTGAGAGGGTGACGCGTGATGGGTGAGAGGGAGACGCGTGATGGGTGAGAGGGTGACGCGTGATGGGTGAGAGGGTGACGGGTGATGGGTGAGAGGGAGACGCGTGATGGGTGAGAGGGAGACGCGTGATGGGTGAGAGGGAGACGCGTGATGGATGAGAGGGTGACACGTGATGGGTGAGAGCGTGACGCGTGATGGGTGAGAGGGAGACGCGTGATGGGTGAGAGGGTGACGCGTGATGGGTGAGAGGGTGACGCGTGATGGGTGAGAGGGTGACGGTGATGGGTGAGAGGGTGACGGGTGATGGGTGAGGGGTGACGCGTGATGGGTGAGAGCGTGACACGTGATGGGTGAGAGGGAGACGCGTGATGGGTGAGAGGGAGACGCGTGATGGGTGAGAGGGTGACGCGTGATGGTGAGAGGGTGACGCGTGATGGGTGAGAGGGTGACACGTGATGGGTGAGAGGGAGACGCGTGATGGGTGAGAGGGAGACGCGTGATGGGTGAGGGAGACGCGTGATGGGTGAGAGGGAGACGCGTGATGGGTGAGAGGGTGACGCGTGATGGGTGAGAGGGTGACGCGTGATGGGTGAGAGGGTGACGCGTGATGGGTGAGAGGGAGACGCGTGATGGGTGAGAGGGAGACGCGTGATGGGTGAGAGGGTGACACGTGATGGGTGAGAGGGTGACGCGTGATGGGTGAGAGGGAGACGCGTGATGGGTGGGTGGGTGGGTGGGTGATTGGGCAACTTGGTGACTGGGTGGGTGAGTGATGGGTGAGTGAGTGGGTGAGTGACTGGGTGAGTGGGTGGGTGGGTGAGTGAGTGAGTGGGTGGTGGGTGAGTGACTGGGTGAGTGGGTGGGTGAGTGACTGGTTGAGTGGGTGAGTGGGTGGGTGACTGGGTGAGTGGGTGGGTGGTGTGAGTGGGTGGATGAATGACTAGGTGGGTGAGCGACTGAGCGGGTGAGCGAGCGACGGGGTGAATGACTGGTTGAGCGAGTGAGTGAATGGCTGGGTGAGCGAGTGGGTGAGTGACTGCATGAGTGACTGATTGAGTTATTAGGCGAGTTGGGGGTGTGAGCGAGTGAAGGTCACATGACCAGTAACCAAGGCAGCAGTGATAGAAGAGTGACAAGAAGGTGACTGCCAGTGAGTGAGTGGGCTACTCCTGAACGTGTGGAGGGCGATGCTGCTACTACTGCTGTTGCTGATGTTGCTGATAACGATGCTGCTGATGATGATGATGTTGTTACTGATGCTGTTGCTGATGATGCTGTTACTCATAATGTTGTTACTGATGCTGTTGCTGATGCTAATGCTCCTGCTGCTGATGACGCTGCTGCTGCTGATGACGTTGCTACTGCTGATGACGCTGCTACTGCTGATGACGCTGCTACTGCTGATGACGCTGCTACTGCTGATGATGACACTGCTGATGACGCTGCTTCTGTGTGTCGAGCAGGAGCGACGCTGCACCTGGCCGTGACGGGGGAGGCGCTGAGCACCCTGCAGAGGAAGATCGACTCCCTGCAGGCGCTGGTGGAGGAGCTCCAGAGCTCAAACCAAGGTGGCAACTTGTCCGTCCGTCTCTCCGTCTGTCCGTCCGTACGCGTGTCCGTCCGTACGTCTGTACGTACGTGTGTCTGTACGTGCGTCTGTCCGTACGTGCGTACGTGTGTCCGTCTGTTTGTGTGTCCGTCCGTACGTGTGTCCGTCCGTACATCTGTCCGTGTGTCCGTACGTACTTGAGTCTGTCCGTGCTCGTGTTCGTCCGTGTCCGTCCGTAGCGTGTGACTGTCCATCTGTGTGTCCATACGTGCCTCCATCTGTACCTGTGTCCGTCCGTGTGTGTGTGTGTCTGTGCGTGTGTCTGTCTGTGCGTGTGTCTATAGCGTGTGCGTGTCTGTGCGTGTGTCTGTAGCGTGTGTCTGTCTGTGCGTGTGTCTGTAGCGTGTGCGTGTATGCGTGCGTCTATCCATGCGTACATCTGTTGTGTCTGTAACGTGTGTGCATGTCCAACGGGGTGTTCGTGTGTCCTTAGCGTGTGTGCGTGTGTCCGTAGCGTGTGTCCGTAGCGTGTATGCGTGTGTCTCGTGCATGTGTGTGTGTGTCCCGTTCGCGTGTGCATGTGTGTCCCTAGCGTGTGTCTGTGTGTTCCGTAGCGTGTGTGCATGTGTGTCTGTAGAGTGTGTGTGTGTGTTCCGTAGCGTGTGTGTCTGTGTGTGTGTCTGTGTGTGTCTGTGTGTCTGTGTGTATGTGTGTGTCCGTAGCGTGTGTGTGTCTGTGTGTGTGTGTGTGTCCGTAGCGTGTGTGTGTGTGTCTGTGTGTGTGTGTGTCTGTGTGTGTGTGTCTGTGTGTCTGTGTGTGTGTATGTCCGTAGCGTGTGTGTCTGTGTGTGTCTGTATGTCTGTGTGTGTCTGTGTGTGTGTGTCCGTAGCGTGTGTGTGTCTGTGTGTGTCTGTATGTCTGTGTGTGTCTGTGTGTGTGTGTGTGTGTCCGTAGCGTGTGTGTGTCTGTGTGTGTGTGTGTCCGTAGCGTGTGTGTGTCTGTGTGTGTCTGTGTGTCCGTAGCGTGTGTGTGTCTGTGTGTCTGTGTGTATCTGTGTGTGTGTCTGTGTGTATCNGTGTGTGTGTGTGTATCTGTGTATCTGTCTGTGTGTCTGTGTGTGTGTGTGTGTCTGTGTGTCTGTGTGTGTGTGTCTGTGTGTGGTGGTGTGTGTCCGTAGCGTGTGTGTGTCTGTGTGTGTGTGTGTCCGTAGCGTGTGTGTGTCTGTGTGTGTCTGTGTGTCCGTAGCGTGTGTGTGTCTGTGTGTCTGTGTGTATCTGTGTGTGTGTCTGTATCTGTGTGTCTGTGTGTATCTGTGTGTGTGCGTGTCTGTGTGTGTGTGTGTGATTCTCTCTCCGCCCAGCACTGGCCCACACGGTGCGGTGGGCCCAGCCACGTCCAGCCCCCGCTGTTGCCTGGAGGTGCTGAAGGCCCCAGACGGAGTGTGGAGGAGGAGCTGAAGGCCCCAGACGGAGTGTGGAGGAGGAGCTGAAGGCCCCAGACGGAGTGTGGAGGAGGAGCTGAAGGCCCCAGACGGAGTGTGGAGGAGGAGCTGAAGGCCCCAGACGGAGTGTGGAGGAGGAGCTGAGGCCCAGACGGAGTGTGGAGGAGGAGCTGAAGGCCCCAGACGGAGTGTGGAGGAGGAGCTGAAGGCCCCAGACGGAGTGTGGAGGAGGAGCTGAAGGCCCCAGACGGAGTGTGGAGGAGGAGCTGAAGGCCCCAGACGGAGTGTGGAGGAGGAGCTGAAGGCTCCAGACGGAGTGTGGAGGAGGAGCTGAAGGCTCCAGACGGAGTGTGGAGGAGGAGCTGAAGGCTCCAGACGGAGTGTGGAGGAGGAGCTGAAGGCCCAGACGGAGTGTGGAGGAGGAGCTGAAGGCCCAGACGGAGTGTGGAGGAGGAGCTGAAGGCCCAGACGGAGTGTGGAGGAGGAGCTGAAGGCCCCAGACGGAGTGTGGAGGAGGAGCTGAAGGCTCCAGACGGAGTGTGGAGGAGGAGCTGAAGGCCCAGACGGAGTGTGGAGGAGGAGCTGAAGGCTCCAGACGGAGTGTGGAGGAGGAGCTGAAGGCCCAGACGGAGTGTGGAGGAGGAGCTGAAGGCCCCAGACGGAGTGTGGAGGAGGAGCTGAAGGCCCCAGACGGAGTGTGGAGGAGGAGCTGAAGGCCCAGACGGAGTGTGGAGGAGGAGCTGAAGGCTCCAGACGGAGTGTGGAGGAGGAGCTGAAGGCCCCAGACGGAGTGTGGAGGAGGAGCTGAAGGCTCCAGACGGAGTGTGGAGGAGGAGCTGAAGGCCCCAGACGGAGTGTGGAGGAGGAGCTGAAGGCTCCAGACGGAGTGTGGAGGAGGAGCTGAAGGCTCCAGACGGAGCTGAAGGCCCCAGACGGAGCATGGAGGAGCTGAAGGCCCCTGATGGAGCTGAAGGCCCCAGACGGAGCGTGGAGGAGCTGAAGGCCCCAAACGGAGCGTGGAGGAGCTGAAGGCCGCTGATGGAGCTGAAGGCCCAGACGGAGCTGAAGGCCCCAGACGGAGCGTGGAGGAGCTGAAGGCCCCAGACGGAGCTGAAGGCCCCAGACGGAGCGTGGAGGAGCTGAAGGCCCAGACGGAGCGTGGAGGAGCTGAAGGCCCCTGATGGAGCTGAAGGCCCCAGACGGAGCTGAAGGCCCCAGACGGAGCGTGGAGGAGCTGAAGGCCCAGACGGAGCTGAAGGCCCCTGACGGAGCGTGGAGGAGCTGAAGGCCCCTGATGGAGCTGAAGGCCCTGACGGAGCGTGGAGGAGCTGAAGGCCCCTGATGGAGCTGAAGGCCCCTGACGGAGCGTGGAGGAGCTGAAGGCCCCTGATGGAGCTGAAGGCCCCTGACGGAGCGTGGAGGAGCTGAAGGCCCCTGATGGAGCGTGGAGGAGCTGAAGGCCCCTGATGGAGCTGAAGGCCCCTGACGGAGCGTGGAGGAGCTGAAGGCCCCTGATGGAGCTGAAGGCCCCTGACGGAGCGTGGAGGAGCTGAAGGCCCTGATGGAGCTGAAGGCCCCTGACGGAGCGTGGAGGAGCTGAAGGCCCCTGACGGAGCGTGGAGGAGCTGAAGGCCCCAGACGGAGCGTGGAGGAGCTGAAGGCCCCAGACGGAGCTGAAGGCCCCAGATGGAGCTGAAGGCCCAGATGGAGCTGAAGGCCCCAGATGGAGCTGAAGGCCCTGATGGAGCTGAAGGCCCCTGACGGAGCGTGGAGCTGAAGGCCCCAGACGGAGCGTCAGGGCCGCACGGCGTCCGGGGCTCGGATCGGGGCCTCCCTGGGGGGCCGTTTGCCACGAGGTGGCAGGCGACATCACCACGGCGCTCGTGCCAGGCTAGGTGCACTTTTGAGCTGACCGTCGTGAGTTTAAGGCTCTCCGCCCGCTGGCGGGAGGTCACGGGACAGNGCCCGGTGTTATGGGTTGACTGCTGTGCCAGGCTAGGTGCGAGGAGGAGCTCACGGGACAGACCCAAGTGCCATGGGATGACTGCTGTGCCAGGCAGGTGCAGGAGGAGCTCCGGGACAGACCCAAGTGATGGATGACTGCTGGCCAGGCATGCAGGGGAGCTCACGGGACAGACCCAAGTGCCATGGGATGACTGCTGTGCCAGGCTAGGTGCAGGAGGAGCTCACGGGACAGACCCAAGTGCCATGGGATGACTGCTGTGCCAGGCTAGGTGCAGGAGGAGCTCACGGGACAGACCCAAGTGCCATGGGATGACTGCTGTGCCAGGCTAGGTGCAGGAGGAGCTCACGGGACAGACCCAAGTGCCATGGGATGACTGCTGTGCCAGGCTAGGTGCAGGAGGAGCTCACGGGACAGACCCAAGTGCCATGGGATGACTGCTGTGCCAGGCTAGGTGCAGGAGGAGCTCACGGGACAGACCCAAGTGCCATGGGATGACTGCTGTGCCAGGCTAGGTGCAGGAGGAGCTCACGGGACAGACCCAAGTGCCATGGGATGACTGCTGTGCCAGGCTAGGTGCAGGAGGAGCTCACGGGACAGACCCAAGTGCCATGGGATGACTGCTGTGCCAGGCTAGGTGCAGGAGGAGCTCACGGGACAGACCCAAGTGCCATGGGATGACTGCTGTGCCAGGCTAGGTGCAGGAGGAGCTCACGGGACAGACCCAAGTGCCATGGGATGACTGCTGTGCCAGGCTAGGTGCAGGAGGAGCTCACGGGACAGACCCAAGTGCCATGGGATGACTGCTGTGCCAGGCTAGGTGCAGGAGGAGCTCACGGGACAGACCCAAGTGCCATGGGATGACTGGCAGAGGCACCAGGTAAGTCCTCGCCGAGCTAGGCAGCTCTATGTCAAAAGGGACCTGTCCGTCACGAATGACAGAGTGGCTGATGTCGCCGTCATCATCATCATCGTGTGGAAATGTTTAGCAGTGACATGCTCTAAACGCGTGGTGACGTTGATTCTGAATGTGGAGGGGAAAACTGGAGGACCCGGAGAAAAATCCACGGGGGAGAGAGAGAGACACGCAGACTCCAAATATACAGCAGCAGCAGCAGCAGGCGTCGTCAGGGTTTTGATCGAACCCACAACCTCCTGTTTCCCTGGCCAGGTAGTTGACATCTCCTAGTCACCGATGCTGCCCACTGCACCAACTCGCCGTGTTTTATCCACCCCAGCGCTCCGCTCGTTGTTGTGAGCGTCACTCCTCCACCCTCACTATATGTACGTTGAACTTCCGCATCGTACGTAGCCAAGCGTGTTAATTGGAGGGTGGGAGAGTGACGATGTGAGTGTGTGTACGTTAAACTTAAGCTTTCGTGACTGCAGGGATTCATATTCTTGGTTCTTTCAGTAAAGTCACGTAGAAGGGAAACAATAAATAATACAAATGTAAAACAATAACATTCTCACGACGTTTCGATTTCAACACAAGCAATCAACATCAGGTGTGAAACCACAGCGTGTGTGCGTGCGTGCCCGTCTGTGTGTGTGAATGGGTGAGTGACTGGGTGANTGGGTGAGTGACTGTGTGAGTGGGTGAGTGACTGTGTGGGTGAGTGACTGGGTGAGTGACTGGGTGAGTGGGTGATCAGTGTGATGGCTGTGTGAGTGGGAGAGTGGCTGTGTGAGTNGGTGAGTGACTGTGTGAGTGGGTGAGTGACTGTGTGAGTGGGTGANTGGGTGACAATGTGGCTGATGTGGGTGAGTGACTGGGTGAGTGGGTGAGTGACTGTGTGATGTGGGTGAGTGACTGTGTGAGTGGGTGAGTGGCTGTGTGAGTGTGAGTGACTGGTGGTGGTGGTGACTGTGTGAGTGNGTGAGTGACTGTGTGAGTGGAGAGTGGCTGTGTGAGTGGGTGAGTGACTGTGTGAGTGGGTGAGTGATGTGTGAGTGGTGATGGCTGTGTGAGTGGTGTAGTGGGTGAGTGACTGGTGGTGGTGAGTGACTGTGTGAGTGGTGATGACTGTGTGAGTGGTGACTGTGTGAGTGGTGAGTGACTGTGTGATGGGTGAGTGACTGTGAGTGAGGTGGCTGTGTGAGTGAGTGAGTGAGTNGAGTGTGAGTGNCTGTGTGATGGGTGAGTGAGTGGGTGAGTGGTGAGTGAGTGACTGACTGTGATGTGGGTGANTGGCTGTGTTGTGAGTGACNGTGTGAGTGGGTGACNGGGATGTGAGTGGGTGAGTGATGTGTGAGTGGGTGAGTGGCTGTGTGANTGAGTGTGTGAGTGGTGAGTGAGTGAGTGAGTGAGTGACTGTGTGAGTGGTGAGTGACTGTGTGAGTGGGTGAGTGGCTATGTGAGTGGGTGAGTGACTGTGTGAGTGGTGAGTGACTGATGAGTGGGTGAGTGACTGTGTGAGTGTGTGAGTGAGTGGTGAGTGACTGTGAGTGAGTGAGTGACTGTGTGTGAGTGGGTGCTGTGACTGAGTGGGTGAGTGACTGTGTGAGTGGGTGAGTGGTGTGATGGGTGAGTGTGTGAGTGGGTGAGTGACTGTGTGAGTGNGTGAGTGACTGTGTGAGTGGGTGAGTGTGTGTGTGAGTGGTGAGTGACTGGGTGACTGTGTGAGTGACTGTGTGGCTGTGTGAGTGACNGTGTGAGTTGTGTGATGTGAGGCTGACTGTGAGTGAGTGGCTGTGAGTGGGTGAGTGGGTGAGTGAGTGACTGGTGAGTGTGTGACTGTGTGAGTGANTGGTGAGTGTGTGACTGGTGAGTGGTGAGTGACTGTGTGAGTGGGTGAGTGACTGTGAGTGGGTGACTGTGTGAGTGGGTGAGTGGGTGAGTGGGTGAGTGGCTGTGTGAGTGGGTGTGTGTGACTGTGTGAGTGAGTGACTGTGTGAGTGGGTGAGTGACTGTGTGAGTGGTGAGTGGTGTGGGTGANTGGGTGAGTGGCTGTGAGGGGTGAGTGGGTGTGACTGTGTGAGTGGGTGACTGTGTGAGTGGGTGAGTGGCTGTGTGAGTGGTGAGTGGTGAGTGTGTGATGTGAGTGACTGTGTGAGTGACTGTGGTNGGTGACTGTGTGAGTGACTGTGTGAGTGGGTGAGTGACTGTGTGAGTGGGTGACTGTGTGAGTGAGTGGGTGAGTGACTGTGTGACTGTGTGTGGGTGACTGTGTGAGTGGGTGAGTGACTGGTGAGTGTGTGACTGTGTGAGTGGGTGACTGGTGAGTGACTGACTGTGAGTGGGTGACTGTGTGAGTGACTGTGAGTGGGTGAGTGGGTGAGTGGTGAGTGAGTGTGAGTGGGTGTGAGTGGGTGTGACTGTGTGAGTGGGTGAGTGACTGTGTGAGTGGGTGAGTGACTGGTGAGTGGAGTGAGTGACTGTGAGTGGGTGAGTGGTGNTGGGTGAGTGGCTGTGTGAGTGGGTGAGTGACTGTGTGACTGTGGCGTGAGTGACTGTGAGTGGGTGAGTGGCTGTGTGANTGGGTGAGTGGNTGTGAGTGGTGTGAGNGGCTGTGTGTGTGGGTGAGTGACTGTGAGTGACNGTGTGAGTGGGTGATCGTGGCATTGTGTGAGTGAGTGACTGTGAGTNGGTGACTGTGTGAGTGGTGACGTGGCTGTGACGTGGGTGAGTGACTGTGTGANTGGTGAGTGGTGTGTGAGTTCGGGTGAGTGGCTGTGTGAGTGGGTGAGTGACTGGTGAGTGACNGTGAGTGGGTGAGTGGCTGTGTGTGANGGGTGTGTGACTGTGTGAGTGGGTGAGTGACTGTGTGAGTGGGTGAGTGACTGTGTGAGTGGGTGAGTGGCTGTGAGTGGGTGAGTGGGTGAGTGGGTGAGTGGCTGTGTGAGTGACTGTGTGAGTGGGTGAGTGACTGTGTGAGTGGTGAGTGGGTGAGTGACTGTGAGTGGGTGACTGTGTGAGTGGGTGAGTGGTGGTGACTGTGTGAGTGGGTGACATGTGTGAGTGGTGAGTGAGTGGCTGTGTGACTGTGAGTGGGTGAGTGTGAGTGAGTGGGTGAGTGACTGTGAGTGGGTGAGTGGGTGAGTGACTGTGTGAGTGGTGAGTGGCTGTGTGAGTGGGTGAGTGACTGTGTGAGTGGGTGAGTGGCTGTGTGAGTGGGTGAGTGGCTGTGTGAGTGGTGAGTGGCTGTGTGAGTGGGTGACTGTGTGAGTGGGTGAGTGGCTGTGTGAGTGGGTGAGTGCTGTGTGAGTGGGTGTGTGACTGTGTGAGTGGGTGAGTGACTGGCTGTGAGTGGGTGGACTGTGTGAGTGACTGTGTGAGTGGGTGAGTGACTGTGTGAGTGGGTGAGTGGCTGTGTGAGTGACTGTGTGAGTGGGTGAGTGCTGTGTGAGTGTGGTGTGTGAGTGGGTGAGTGACTGTGTGAGTGGTGAGTGGGTGAGTGGGTGAGTGACTGTGAGTGGGTGAGTGGCTGTGTGAGTGGGTGAGTGGCTGTTGAGTGGTGAGTGACNGGTGAGTGGTGTGAGTGACTGAGTGGGTGAGTGGCTGTGTGAGGGGTGAGTGGCTGTGTGAGTGGGTGAGTGACTGTGTGAGTGGCTGGTGAGGGGTGAGTGGCTGTGTGAGTGGGTGAGTGACTGTGTGAGTGGGTGAGTGGCTGTGTGAGTGGGTGAGTGGGTGAGTGACTGTGTGAGTGGGTGTGTGACTGTGTGAGTGGGTGACTGTGTGAGTGGGTGTGTGACTGGTGAGTGGGTGACTGTGTGAGTGGGTGAGTGACTGTGTGAGTGGGTGACTGTGTGAGTGGGTGAGTGGCTGTGTGAGTGGGTGAGTGGCTGTGTGAGTGGGTGTGTGACTGTGTGAGTGGGTGAGTGGCTGTGTGAGTGGTGANTGGCTGTGTGAGTGGGTGAGTGGGTGAGTGGGTGTGTGACTGTGAGTGGGTGAGTGACTGTGTGAGTGGGTGAGTGACATGTGTGAGTGGGTGAGTGACTGTGTGTGAGTGGGTGACTGTGTGAGTGGGTGAGTGGCTGTGTGAGTGTGACTGTGTGAGTGGTGAGTGACTGTGTGAGTGGGTGAGTGACTGTGAGTGGTGAGTGACTGTGTGAGTGGGGAGTGGCTGTGTGAGTGGGTAAGTGAAGCCCAAATCAGAGTTCGCCGCTGCCAGTCACTGCAAACAACCGATGGCAACTCCTCTCTCCGTCTCTCAAGGTAATGATGGAATGATCTTGGCAGGGAAGGATGCAGAGTTGCACTCGGGGTTCTAAGCTCAGAGGTCTTGGACGAGGGGCGTGTTAAATGTAACCCGATTGGAAACACAATTTGTCTCGAGAAACTAGTTTTTTGCGCCTCAGGGGCCGTCCATAAATGACGTCACGCACCTAGGGGGGAGGGCAGATTTTGTAACTATGTGTGACGTCACATCAACATGCGCAACTTTGAATAAATATAGAATCGTTATAAAAACACTAATTGTTATTGAAACACTCCTACAACAGAGAGTGCAGCGCCACATCAGAGTGCAGCGCCACATTAAATACGCACCACAATGACAACAATAGTTTAAAGCGATTTGAAGCATGTTTCATTTATAACAAGTAAACCCGTAAAACAAAGTTTTTCACTATAAATCCTTTATATGCGTGGCGGCTAGAGTCCTCTCGTCCTCTGGCTTGAGATGGCTGCCACCTATGGGTCAGATGATTGTCTGCCACCATTAAGCAATTGGTAATTCAATATTTAATTTGTTTTCCCTAAACAGTGTAAAATTTTGGAATTTTTTTTCACGAAAATTAATTGTCACACACAACGAGTCTGTGTGGAAAATGTCAGCTCGATTGGATCACGGGAAGTGGGTTAAAAAACGAGCGAAAAATTTGCACGGTCCTAAGCAAGCAAGCGAACTTAATATAAAGGATTAAAAATATATTCGCCTGTGGAGGACGCAGGGATCGATCCCGCGACCTTTGGCATGGGAAGCGAGGGTGCTACCAACTGCGCTACTCCGCCACGGCCTGTGGAGGGGTTACGCTCTGGGCTCTTACACTGTGACGTTCAGCCAAAGCGATGAATGAGTTATATTTGAATATATGTAAAATAAAAAAATTTTGCCTAAAAAGTGTAAAATTTTGGGAATTTTTTTCACGAACATTAATTGTCTGGCACAACGAGTCTTTGTGGAAAATGTCAGCTCGATTGGATCACGGGAAGTGGGTTAAAAAACGACCGAAAGATTTGCACGGTCGTAAGCAAGCAAGCAAGCACGCACNCAAGCAAGCGAACTTAATATAAAGGATTTAAAAAGAAATATAGTTTTTTGGGGGGGGGGGGCAGAGCTTTGTGACGTCATATTTGGGGGGGTGGTCTGACTTTGTGACGCCGTGTGACGAGAAGGGGGGTCAAAAATCGTCCAAAGTCGCGTGACGTCATTTATGGACGGCCCCTCACGACGTCAGCTGTGGTTCCCAGCGCCGAGAATGACTTCGTAGGCCAATCCCCGTGCGTGGCAATCCTCGTGCCGCGGCCATTACAGGCGAATGCGGTGGCTGCTGTGGCTGCTGCTTCAGAGGTGGCTGCTGCTTTTTAAATTCTTTATATTAAGTTCGCTTGCTTGCTTAGGACCGTGCAAATCTTTCGTCGTTTTTTAACCCACTTCCCATGATCCAATCGAGCTGACATTTTCCACACAGACTCGTTGTGCAGACAATTAATGTTCGTGAAAAAAAATTCCCAAAATTTTACACTTTTTAGGCAAAAAAATAATATTTTACATATATTCAAAAGAATCATTCTTGGCTTTGGCTGAACGTCACAGTATAAGAGCCAGAGCGTAACCCTCCACAGCCGTGCGGAGTAGCGCAGTTGGTAGCGCCTCGCTTCCATGCAAAGGTCGCGGATCGATCCCGCGTCCTCCACAGGCGAATATATTTTTAAATCCTTTATATTAAGTTCGCTGCCACGCATATAAAGGATTTATAGTGAAAAAACTTTGTTTTTACGGGTTATACTTATTAAATCCTTTATATTAAGTTCGCTTGCTTGCTTACGACCGTGCAAATCTTTCGGTCGTTTTTTAACCCACTTCCGTGATCCAATCGAGCTGACATTTTGCACACAGACTCGTTGTGCGTGACAATTAATGTTCGTGAAAAAATTTTCAAAAATTTTACACTTTTTAGGACAAAATATAATATTTAATTACCAATTGCTTAATGGTGCAATGCAATCATCTGACCCATAGGTGGCAGCCATCTCAAGCCAGAGAGAGGACTCTAGCCGCCACGCATATAAAGGATTTATAGTGAAAAACTTTGTTTTTACGGGTTATACTTGTTACACGCTTTTATTTCGCTCACTTTGTCTGTTGTATCCTCAAAAAATAAATCTTGCAACTCAATTTCAACACACTTCCCAATGTGCTATGGACTGCAAACTTGGTATAGCGATGTCATACTGATGGCAACACGATATTATATCATAAACATCCAAAACATATCTTTTAAAACTTTTTACACGCTTTTATTTAACTTTGTGTGTTGTCGTATCCAAAAATCTTGTAACTCAATTTCAACCGTATTCCAATGTCGTATCGACTGCAAACTTGGTATAGGTGTGTCATACTGATGACAATACTATATTCTATCATTACATTTTTTAAATACATAGTTTGAAACATTTTACACGCTTTTATTTAACTAACTCTGTCTGTTGTCGTATCCTCAAATCTTGTGACTAAATTTTAACCCACTTCCCAATGTGCTATCGACTGCAACCTTGGTATACTTATGTCATACTGATGACAATACTATATTCTATAATTAAAAATAAAAAAACATATTTTGAAACATTATTTGTATAAGTTATGTTTCGGCTGGGGTCTAATTGTCCACGCTCAACTGACGTTGGCTGTGATTGGCCACGGCCCCTTACGTCGTGGCAAACTTCGGGGCCACTTCCAGGAGTCGTGGAGTTCTTCCGTTACTAGAACATTTCATAAAAGTTTTTACAAATATTCCTTATCGCTCCGTCGCTCCCTGTTGGTGCGCCAAGCGGTGCTGAGGCGTTGGGACTGCGAGCTTGCCACGCGATCCGAGGATGGATGCGCCTGAGACCAGCGGAGGTGGAATGTGTTTAGGGGCCGTCCATAAATGACGTCACGCAATTTTGGATGATTTTTGACCCCCCCCCCCTCGTCACACGACGTCACAAAAATTCTGACCCCCTCAAATATGACGTCACAAAGCTCTGCCCCCCCCCCCAAAAAAAATAAAACATGCTTCAAATCGCTTTAAACTATTGTTGTCATTGTAGTGCCTATTTAATGTGGCGCTGCACTCTGATGTTGTAGGAGAAAACATTTATTAAAAAGTCTATTTAATTAAGTAGAACGTGTTGTCTGTATTTATTTAAAATTGCGCATGTTTACGTGACGTCACATTTCTCAAACCCCCCTCCCCTTTCGTCACACATCGTCACCAATGTCTGAACCCCCCCCCCCCAGGTGCGTGACGTCATTTATGGACGGCCCCTTAGTCGATGTTCTTGACGGGCGAATGTTGTCCCGGACTCGGACCCGTAGCGGAGGGAGCTACGGGCACTTTGGTGTTGGGAATTCTCCACCACTCTGTTGGCCAAACTGAACATCGCTCTAGAATTGACACTACGAGACCTCCTTTACCAGTAGCAAAATATAGTAATAGGTTTTTACCATTTTATCTGGTACAAAAACTGACAGATAAAAGGGTACCAGATAAAAGGGTAAAAACCTACTACTATATTTTGCTACTGGTAAAGGAGGTCTCATAGTGTAAATGCTACCCCGAGCTCTCAATACTCTGATAGTGCGCTGTCTTTGAGTTGTACGCCTTTTGGCGTCATCTGGTCCAACACCAATGGAGACTAGGCTCTAAGAAAAGCTGTCTCGGGTGTGGACCAATCAACTTCAAGGACAGTGCATATCATCATCATCAGAGTTGTTTCTTTTTGTTTGCATTTTGACTGCTTGTGTTGTGGTTATTGCAAACATGATGCCTTGTATAAAGGTGTCAGTTTTGTACCAGATAAAAGGGTAAAAACCTATTACAATATCGCTGTAGAAGCCTTCCATCTCTGTGGCAAGGGACACACAGCGGGTGATGGTGGAACCCCAACAGGTGAAGTCCTGGACAGATTCCAGTGTCTCGCTGCCAATGTTTCTGGAAGGGTGTCTCTGACATTCAGGCCCAGGACATTGGTCTTTTTCAGACCACCACTCACAATAGTCTAGTCCACCACTCACAATAGTCTAGTCCATCCCTTCACTCACAATAGTCTAGTCCACCACTTACAATGGTCTAGTCCATCCCCTTCACTCACAATGGTCTAGTCCAACCCCTTCACTCACAATAGTCTAGTCCAACCCCTTCACTCACAATGGTCTAGTCCAACCCCTTCACTCACAATAGTCTAGTCCATCCCCTTCACTCACAATGGTCTAGTCCAACCCTTCACTCACAATAGTCTAGTCCAACCCCTTCACTCACAATGGTCTAGTCCAACCCCTTCACTCACAATAGTCTAGTCCAACCCCTTCACTCACAATGGTCTAGTCCAACCCCTTCACTCACAATAGTCTAGTCCAACCCCTTCACTCACAATGGACTAGTCCAACCCCTTCACTCACAATGGTCTAGTCCAACCCCTTCACTCACAATAGTCTAGTCCATCCCTTCACTCACAATGATCTAGTCCAACCCTTCACTCACAATAGTCTAGTCCAACCCCTTCACTCACAATGGACTAGTCCAACCCCTTCACTCACAATGGTCTAGTCCAACCCCTTCACTCACAATAGTCTAGTCCAACCCCTTCACTCACAATGGTCTAGTCCAACCCCTTCACTCACAATGGACTAGTCCAACCCCTTCACTCACAATAGTCTAGTCCAACCCTTCACTCACAATGGTCTAGTCCAACCCCTTCACTCACAATGGACTAGTCCAACCCCTTCACTCACAATAGTCTAGTCCATCCCCTTCACTCACAATAGTCTAGTCCAACCCATCACTCACAATAGTCTAGTCCAACCCCATCACTCACAATAGTCTAGTCCAACCCCTTCACTCACAATAGACTAGTCCATCCCCTTCACTCACAATAGTCTAGTCCAACCCCTTCACTCACAATAGACTAGTCCATCCCCATCACTCACAATAGTCTAGCCCATCCCCTTCACTCACAATAGTCTAGTCCAACCCCTTCACTCACAATAGACTAGTCCATCCCTTCACTCACAATAGTCTAGTCCAACCCCATCACTCACAATAGTCTAGTCCATCCCTTCACTCACAATAGTCTAGTCCATCCCCTTCACTCACAATAGTCTAGTCCAACCCCTTCACTCACAATAGTCTAGTCCACCCCTTCACTCACAATAGTCTAGTCCACCCCCTTCACTCACAATAGTCTAGTCCACCCCCTTCACTCACAATAGTCTAGTCCATCACTCACAATAGTCTAGTCCAACCCCATCACTCACAATAGTCTAGTCCAACCCCTTCACTCACAATAGTCTAGTCCATCCCTTCACTCACAATAGTCTAGTCCATCACTCACAATAGTCTAGTCCAACCCATCACTCACAATAGTCTAGTCCAACCCTTCACTCACAATAGTCTAGTCCATCCCCTTCACTCACAATAGTCTAGTCCAACCCCATCACTCACAATAGTCTAGTCCATCCCCATCACTCACAATAGTCTAGTCCAACCCCTTCACTCACAATAGTCTAGTCCAACCCCTTCACTCACAATAGTCTAGTCCAACCCCATCACTCACAATAGTCTAGTCCAACCCCATCACTCACAATAGTCTAGTCCAACCCCATCACTCACAGTAGTCTAGTCCAACCCATCACTCACAATAGTCTAGTCCAACCCATCACTCACAATAGTCTAGTCCAACCCCTTCACTCACAATAGTCTAGTCCAACC
Organism: Lethenteron camtschaticum; assembly: GCA_018977245.1. NCBI lineage: Eukaryota > Metazoa > Chordata > Hyperoartia > Petromyzontiformes > Petromyzontidae > Lethenteron > Lethenteron camtschaticum. The sequence goes on from WFAB01001597.1 coordinate 38,042, forward strand.
CTTCACTCACAATAGTCTAGTCCAACCCATCACTCACAATAGTCTAGTCCAACCCCTTCACTCACAATAGTCTAGTCCAACCCCTTCACTCACAATAGTCTAGTCCAACCCCTTCACTCACAATGGACTAGTCCAACCCCTTCACTCACAATGGACTAGTCCAACCCCATCACTCACAATAGTCTAGTCCAACCCCATCACTCACAATAATCTAGTCCAACCCTTCACTCACAATAGTCTAGTCCAACCCCTTCACTCACAATAGACTAGTCCAACCCCTTCACTCACAATAGTCTAGTCCAACCCCTTCACTCACAATAGTCTAGTCCAACCCCTTCACTCACAATAGACTAGTCCAACCCCTTCACTCACAATAGTCTAGTCCAACCCCTTCACTCACAATAGTCTAGTCCAACCCCTTCACTCACAATGGCCCAGACGGAGTGTGGAGGAGGAGCTGAAGGCTCCAGACGGAGTGTGGAGGAGGAGCTGAAGGCTCCAGACGGAGTGTGGAGGAGGAGCTGAAGGCCCCAGACGGAGTGTGGAGGAGGAGCTGAAGGCTCCAGACGGAGTGTGGAGGAGGAGCTGAAGGCCCAGACGGAGCTGAAGGCCCCAGACGGAGTGTGGAGGAGGAGCTGAAGGCTCCAGACGGAGTGTGGAGGAGGAGCTGAAGGCCCCAGACGGAGCTGAAGGCCCCAGACGGAGTGTGGAGGAGGAGCTGAAGGCTCCAGACGGAGTGTGGAGGAGGAGCTGAAGGCCCCAGACGGAGTGTGGAGGAGGAGCTGAAGGCTCCAGACGGAGTGTGGAGGAGCTGAAGGCTCCAGACGGAGTGTGGAGGAGGAGCTGAAGGCTCCAGACGGAGTGTGGAGGAGCTGAAGGCCCAGACGGAGCTGAAGGCCCCAGACGGAGTGTGGAGGAGGAGCTGAAGGCTCCAGACGGAGTGTGGAGGAGGAGCTGAAGGCCCAGACGGAGTGTGGAGGAGGAGCTGAAGGCCCCAGACGGAGTGTGGAGGAGGAGCTGAAGGCCCCAGACGGAGTGTGGAGGAGGAGCTGAAGGCTCCAGACGGAGTGTGGAGGAGCTGAAGGCCCAGACGGAGTGTGGAGGAGGAGCTGAAGGCTCCAGACGGAGCTGAAGGCTCCAGACGGAGTGTGGAGGAGGAGCTGAAGGCCCCAGACGGAGTGTGGAGGAGGAGCTGAAGGCCCCAGACGGAGTGTGGAGGAGGAGCTGAAGGCTCCAGACGGAGCTGAAGGCTCCAGACGGAGTGTGGAGGAGGAGCTGAAGGCTCCAGACGGAGCTGAAGGCCCCAGACGGAGCATGGAGGAGCTGAAGGCCCCTGATGGAGCTGAAGGCCCCAGACGGAGCGTGGAGGAGCTGAAGGCCCCAAACGGAGCGTGGAGGAGCTGAAGGCCGCTGATGGAGCTGAAGGCCCCAGACGGAGCTGAAGGCCCAGACGGAGCGTGGAGGAGCTGAAGGCCCCAGACGGAGCTGAAGGCCCCAGACGGAGCGTGGAGGAGCTGAAGGCCCCAGACGGAGCGTGGAGGAGCTGAAGGCCCCTGATGGAGCTGAAGGCCCCAGACGGAGCTGAAGGCCCCAGACGGAGCGTGGAGGAGCTGAAGGCCCCAGACGGAGCTGAAGGCCCTGACGGAGCGTGGAGGAGCTGAAGGCCCCTGATGGAGCTGAAGGCCCTGACGGAGCGTGGAGGAGCTGAAGGCCCCTGATGGAGCTGAAGGCCCCTGACGGAGCGTGGAGGAGCTGAAGGCCCCTGATGGAGCTGAAGGCCCCTGACGGAGCGTGGAGGAGCTGAAGGCCCCTGATGGAGCGTGGAGGAGCTGAAGGCCCCTGATGGAGCTGAAGGCCCCTGACGGAGCGTGGAGGAGCTGAAGGCCCCTGATGGAGCTGAAGGCCCCTGACGGAGCGTGGAGGAGCTGAAGGCCCTGATGGAGCTGAAGGCCCCTGACGGAGCGTGGAGGAGCTGAAGGCCCCTGACGGAGCGTGGAGGAGCTGAAGGCCCCAGACGGAGCGTGGAGGAGCTGAAGGCCCCAGACGGAGCTGAAGGCCCCAGATGGAGCTGAAGGCCCCAGATGGAGCTGAAGGCCCTGATGGAGCTGAAGGCCCCTGACGGAGCGTGGAGGTGAAGGCCCAGACGGAGCTGAAGGCCCAGATGGAGCTGAAGGCCCCAGATGGAGCTGAAGGCCCCTGATGGAGCTGAAGGCCCCTGACGGAGCGTGGAGGTGAAGGCCCCAGACGGAGCGTCAGGGCCGCACGGCGTCCGGGGCTCGGATCGGGGCCTCCCTGGGGGGCCGTTTGCCACGAGGTGGCAGGCGACATCACCACGGCGCTGTGCCAGGCTAGGTGCACTTTTGAGACCGTCACGTGAGTTTAGAAGGCTCTCCGCCCGCTGGCGGGAGGTCACGGGACAGAGCCCGGTGTTATGGGTTGACTGCTGTGCCAGGCTAGGTGCAGGAGGAGCTCACGGGACAGACCCAAGTGCCATGGGATGACTGCTGTGCCAGGCTAGGTGCAGGAGGAGCTCACGGGACAGACCCAAGTGCCATGGGATGACTGCTGTGCCAGGCTAGGTGCAGGAGGAGCTCACGGGACAGACCCAAGTGCCATGGGATGACTGCTGTGCCAGGCTAGGTGCAGGAGGAGCTCACGGGACAGACCCAAGTGCCATGGGATGACTGCTGTGCCAGGCTAGGTGCAGGAGGAGCTCACGGGACAGACCCAAGTGCCATGGGATGACTGCTGTGCCAGGCTAGGTGCAGGAGGAGCTCACGGGACAGACCCAAGTGCCATGGGATGACTGCTGTGCCAGGCTAGGTGCAGGAGGAGCTCACGGGACAGACCCAAGTGCCATGGGATGACTGCTGTGCCAGGCTAGGTGCAGGAGGAGCTCACGGGACAGACCCAAGTGCCATGGGATGACTGCTGTGCCAGGCTAGGTGCAGGAGGAGCTCACGGGACAGACCCAAGTGCCATGGGATGACTGCTGTGCCAGGCTAGGTGCAGGAGGAGCTCACGGGACAGACCAAGTGCCATGGGATGACTGCTGTGCCAGGCTAGGTGCAGGAGGAGCTCACGGGACAGACCCAAGTGCCATGGGATGACTGGCAGAGGCACCAGGTAAGTCCTCGCCGAGCTAGGCAGCTCTATGTCAAAAGGGACCTGTCCGTCACGAATGACAGAGTGGCTGATGTCGCCGTCATCATCATCATCGTGTGGAAATGTTTAGCAGTGACATGCTCTAAACGCGTGGTGACGTTGATTCTGAATGTGGAGGGGAAAACTGGAGGACCCGGAGAAAAATCCACGTGACCACGGGAGAGAGAGAGACACACGCAGAATCCAAATATACAGCAGCAGCAGCAGCAGGCGTCGTCAGGGTTTTGATCGAACCCACAACCTCCTGTTTCCCTGGCCAGGTAGTTGACATCTCCTAGTCACCAATGCTGCCCACTGCACCAACTCGCCGTGTTTTATCCACCCCAGCGCTCCGCTCGTTGTTGTGAGCGTCACTCCTCCACCCTCACTATATGTACGTTGAACTTCCGCATCGTACGCAGCCAAGCGTGTTAATTGGAGGGTGGGAGAGTGACGATGTGAGTGTATGTACGTTAAACTTAAGCTTTCGTGACTGCAGGGATTCATATTCTTGGTTCTTTCAGTAAAGTCACGTAGAAGGGAAACAATAAAATAATACAAATATAAAACATAACATTCTCACGACGTTTCGATTTCAACACAAGCAATCAACATCAGGTGTGAAACCACAGCGTGTGTGCGTGCGTCCCGTCTGTGTGCGTGAGATCCCCGCGTCCTCCACAGGCATATATATTTTTTAAATCCTTTATATTAAGTTCGCTTGCGTGCTTGCTTGCTTGCTTACGACCGTGCAAACCTTTCGGTCGTTTTTTAACCCACTTCCCGTGATTTTACACTGTTTAGGGAAAAATAATTTAATATTTAATTACCAATTGCTTAATGGTGGCAGACAATCATCTGACCCATAGGTGGCAGCCATCTCAAGCCAGAGGACGAGAGGACTTGAGCCGCCCCGATGCCACGCATATAAAGGATTTATAGTGAAAAACTTTGTTTTTACGGGTTCATTTTTTTATCCTTTATATTAAGTTCGCTTGCTTGCTTACGACCGTGAAATCTTTCGGTCGTTTTTTAACCCACTTCCCGTGATCCAATCGAGCTGACATTTTCCACACAGACTCGTTGTGCGAGACAATTAATTTCGTGAAATTTTTTTCCAAAATTTTACACTTTTAGGACAAAAATATTATATTTAATTACCAATTGCTTAATGGTGCAATGCAATCATCTGACCCATAGGTGGCAGCCATCTCAAGCCAGAGGACGAGAGGACTCTAGCCGCCACGCATATAAAGGATTTAAGTGAAAAACTTTGTTTTTACGGGTTATACTTGTTACACGCTTTTATTCGCTCACATTGTTGTATCCTCAAAAAAGAAATCTCGTAACTCAATTTCAACACACTTCCCAATGTGCTATGGACTGCAAACTTGGTATAGCGATGTCATACTGATGGCAACACGATATTCTATCATAAAACATCCAAAACATCTTTTAAAACTTTGTACACGCTTTTATTTAACTTTGTGTGTTGTCGTATCCAAAAACCTTGTAGCTCAATTTCAACCGTATTCCAATGTCGTATCGACTGCAAACTTGGTATAGCTCTGTCATACTGATGACAATACTATATTCTATAATTGAAAATAAAAAAAAATATTTTTAAACAATATTTTTAACGGCTCTAATTGTCCACGCTCAACTGACGTTGCCTGTAAATCACCACGTGGTCCCTGACGTCACGGCAAGCCTCGGGAGCCACGCCCAGGGGCNGGGGATGTAGAAGGAGGGGAGGGGCGATGGGGGAAGGGACAGGGCAGCTCAGACAGTACATTTCATTAAAGCGCGTTTTTAAAAAAGTATTTTTAAACATTTTATTATTATTACTACACGCTTTTATTTAACTCACTCTGTCTGTTGTCGTATCCTCAAATCTTGTGACTAAATTTTAACCCACTTCCCAATGTGCTATCGACTGCAAACTTAGTATACTTACGTCTTACTGATGACAATACTATATTCTATCATAAAAAAAAACATATTTTGAAACATTCTTTTGTATAAGTTATGTTTCGGCTCGGGTCTAATTGTCCACGCTCAACTGACGTTGGCTGTGATTGGCCACGGCCCCTCACGTCGTGGCGAGCTGCGGGGCCACTTCCAGGAGTCGTGGAGTTCTTCCGTCACTAGAACATTTCATAAAAGTTTTTACAAACATTCCTTATCGCTCCGTCGCTCCCTGTTGGTGCGCCAAGCGGTGCTGAGGCGTTGGGACTGCGAGCTTGCCACGCGATCTCGAGGATGGATGCGCCTGAGACCAGCGGAGGTGGAATGTGTTTAGGGGCCGTCCATAAATGACGTCACGCAATTTTGGATGATTTTTGCCCCCCCCCCCTCGTCACACGACGTCACAAAAATTCTGACCCCCTCAAATATGACGTCACAAAGCTCTGCCCCCCCCCCAAAAAAAATAAAACATGCTTCAAATCGCTTTAAACTATTGTTGTCATTGTAGTGCTATTTAATGTGGCGCTGCACTCTGATGTTGTAGGAGAAAACATTTATTAAAAAGTCTATTTAATTAAGTAGAACGTGTTGTCTGTATTTATTTAAAATTGCGCATGTTTACGTGACGTCACATTTCTCAAACCCCCCTCCCCTTTCGTCACACATCGTCACCAATGTCTGAACCCCCCCCCCCCCCAGGTGCGTGACGTCATTTATGGACGGCCCCTTAGTCGATGTTCTTGACGGGCGAATGTTGTCCCGGACTCGGACCCGTAGCGGAGGGAGCTACGGGCACTTTGGTGTTGAGAATTCTCCACCACTCTGTTGGCCAAACTGAACATCGCTCTAGAATTGACACTACGAGACCTCCTTTACCAGTAGCAAAATATAGTAATAGGTTTTTACCATTTTATCTGGTACAAAAACTGACAGATAAAAGGGTACCAGATAAAAGGGTAAAAACCTACTACTATATTTTGCTACTGGTAAAGGAGTCTCATAGTGTAAATGCTTACCCCGAGCTCTCAATACTCTGATGGTGCGCTGTCTTTGAGTTGTGCGCTTTTGGCGTCATCTGGTCCAACACCAATGGAGACTAGGCTCTAAGAAAAGCTGTCTCGGGTGTGGACCAATCAACTTCAAGGACAGTGCATTTCTTTATCAGAGATGTTTCTTTTTGTTTGCATTTTGACTGCTTGTGTTGTGGTTATTGCAAACATGATGCCTTGTATAAAGGTGTCAGTTTTGTACCAGATAAAAGGGTAAAAACCTATCACTATATCGCTGTAGAAGCCTTCCATCTCTGTGGCAAGGGACACACAGCGGGTGATGGTGGAACCCAACAGGTGAAGTCCTGGACAGCTTCCAGTGTCTCGCTGCCAATGTTTCTGGAAGGGTGTCTCTGACATTCAGGCCCAGGACATTGTCTTTTTCAGACCACCACTCACAATGTCTAGTCCACCACTCACAATGTCTAGTCCATCACTCACAATAGTCTAGTCCAACCCATCACTCACAATAGTCTAGTCCAACCCATCACTCACAATAGTCTAGTCCAACCCCTTCACTCACAATAGTCTAGTCCAACCCCATCACTCACAATAGTCTAGTCCAACCCTTCACTCACAATAGTCTAGTCCAACCCTTCACTCACAATAGTCTAGTCAACCCCTTCACTCACAATAGTCTAGTCCAACCCCTCACTCACAATAGTCTAGTCCAACCCTTCACTCACAATGGACTAGTCCAACCCCTTCACTCACAATGGACTAGTCCAACCCCTTCACTCACAATAGTCTAGTCCATCACTCACAATAGTCTAGTCCAACCCCTTCACTCACAATAGTCTAGTCCACCCATCACTCACAATAGTCTAGTCCAACCCCTTCACTCACAATAGTCTAGTCCAACCCCATCACTCACAATAGTCTAGTCCACCCCTTCACTCACAATAGTCTAGTCCAACCCCTTCACTCACAATAGTCTAGTCCAACCCCTTCACTCACAATAGTCTAGTCCAACCCCTTCACTCACAATAGTCTAGTCCAACCCCTTCACTCACAATGTCTAGTCCATCACTCACAATAGTCTAGTCCAACCCCTTCACTCACAATGGTCTAGTCCAACCCCATCACTCACAATAGTCTAGTCCAACCCTTCACTCACAATAGTCTAGTCCAACCCCATCACTCACAATAGTCTAGTCCAACCCTTCACTCACAATAGTCTAGTCCAACCCATCACTCACAATAGTCTAGTCCATCACTCACAATAGTCTAGTCCAACCCCTTCACTCACAATGGTCTAGTCCAACCCCATCACTCACAATAGTCTAGTCCAACCCCTTCACTCACAATAGTCTAGTCCAACCCCATCACTCACAATAGTCTAGTACAACCCCATCACTCACAATAGTCTAGTCCAACCCCTTCACTCACAATAGTCTAGTCCAACCCCTTCACTCACAATAGTCTAGTCCAACCCCATCACTCACAATAGTCTAGTCCAACCCATCACTCACAATAGTCTAGTCCAACCCCATCACTCACAATGGTCTAGTCCAACCCCATCACTCACAATAGTCTAGTCCATCACTCACAATAGACTAGTCCAACCCCATCACTCACAATAGTCTAGTCCAACCCCATCACTCACAATAGACTAGTCCAACCCCTTCACTCACAATAGTCTAGTCCAACCCATCACTCACAATAGACTAGTCCAACCCCTTCACTCACAATAGTCTAGTCCAACCCCTTCACTCACAATGGACTAGTCCACCCCATCACTCACAATGGACTAGTCCAACCCTTCACTCACAATGGACTAGTCCAACCCTTCACTCACAATGGTCTAGTCCAACCCCTTCACTCACAATGGTCTAGTCCAACCCTTCACTCACAATGGACTAGTCCAACCCCTTCACTCACAATGTCTAGTCCACCCCTTCACTCACAATAGTCTAGTCCAACCCCTTCACTCACAATAGTCTAGTCCAACCCCTTCACTCACAATAGTCTAGTCCAACCCCTTCACTCACAATAGTCTAGTCCAACCCCTTCACTCACAATAGTCTAGTCCAACCCCTTCACTCACAATAGTCTAGTCCAACCCCTTCACTCACAATAGTCTAGTCCAACCCCATCACTCACAATAGTCTAGTCCAACCCTTCACTCACAATAGTCTAGTCCAACCCATCACTCACAATAGTCTAGTACAACCCCATCACTCACAATAGTCTAGTCCAACCCTTCACTCACAATAGTCTAGTCCAACCCCTTCACTCACAATAGTCTAGTCCAACCCCATCACTCACAATAGTCTAGTCCAACCCCATCACTCACAATAGTCTAGTCCAACCCCATCACTCACAATGGTCTAGTCCAACCCCATCACTCACAATAGTCTAGTCCATCACTCACAATAGACTAGTCCAACCCCATCACTCACAATAGTCTAGTCCAACCCCATCACTCACAATAGACTAGTCCAACCCCTTCACTCACAATAGTCTAGTCCAACCCCATCACTCACAATAGACTAGTCCAACCCCTTCACTCACAATAGTCTAGTCCAACCCCTTCACTCACAATGGACTAGTCCGACCCCATCACTCACAATGGACTAGTCCAACCCCTTCACTCACAATGGACTAGTCCAACCCCTTCACTCACAATGGTCTAGTCCAACCCTTCACTCACAATGGTCTAGTCCAACCCCTTCACTCACAATGGACTAGTCCAACCCCTTCACTCACAATGGTCTAGTCCGACCCCTTCACTCACAATAGTCTAGTCCAACCCCTTCACTCACAATAGTCTAGTCCAACCCTTCACTCACAATAGTCTAGTCCAACCCCTTCACTCACAATAGTCTAGTCCAACCCCTTCACTCACAATAGTCTAGTCCAACCCCTTCACTCACAATAGTCTAGTCCAACCCCTTCACTCACAATAGTCTAGTCCAACCCATCACTCACAATAGTCTAGTCCAACCCTTCACTCACAATAGTCTAGTCCAACCCCATCACTCACAATAGACTAGTCCAACCCCTTCACTCACAATAGTCTAGTCCAACCCCATCACTCACAATAGACTAGTCCAACCCTTCACTCACAATAGTCTAGTCCAACCCCTTCACTCACAATGGACTAGTCCGACCCCATCACTCACAATGGACTAGTCCAACCCTTCACTCACAATGGACTAGTCCAACCCCTTCACTCACAATGGTCTAGTCCAACCCTTCACTCACAATAGTCTAGTCCAACCCCTTCACTCACAATAGACTAGTCCAACCCTTCACTCACAATGGTCTAGTCCAACCCCTTCACTCACAATGGTCTAGTCCAACCCCTTCACTCACAATGGACTAGTCCAACCCCTTCACTCACAATGGTCTAGTCCGACCCCTTCACTCACAATAGTCTAGTCCAACCCCATCACTCACAATAGTCTAGTCCAACCCCTTCACTCACAATAGTCTAGTCCAACCCCATCACTCACAATAGTCTAGTCCAACCCTTCACTCACAATGGTCTAGTCCAACCCCATCACTCACAATAGTCTAGTCCAACCCCTTCACTCACAATAGTCTAGTCCAACCCCATCACTCACAATAGTCTAGTCCAACCCTTCACTCACAATGGTCTAGTCCAACCCCATCACTCACAATAGTCTAGTCCAACCCCTTCACTCACAATAGTCTAGTCCAACCCCTTCACTCACAATAGTCTAGTCCAACCCCTTCACTCACAATAGTCTAGTCCAACCCCTTCACTCACAATAGACTAGTCCAACCCCTTCACTCACAATAGTCTAGTCCAACCCCTTCACTCACAATGGACTAGTCCGACCCCATCACTCACAATGGACTAGTCCAACCCCTTCACTCACAATGGACTAGTCCAACCCCTTCACTCACAATGGTCTAGTCCAACCCCTTCACTCACAATAGTCTAGTCCAACCCCTTCACTCACAATAGTCTAGTCCAACCCCTTCACTCACAATAGTCTAGTCCAACCCCTTCACTCACAATAGTCTAGTCCAACCCCATCACTCACAATAGACTAGTCCAACCCCTTCACTCACAATAGTCTAGTCCAACCCCTTCACTCACAATGGACTAGTCCGACCCCATCACTCACAATGGACTAGTCCAACCCCTTCACTCACAATGGACTAGTCCAACCCCTTCACTCACAATGGTCTAGTCCAACCCCTTCACTCACAATAGTCTAGTCCAACCCCTTCACTCACAATAGACTAGTCCAACCCCTTCACTCACAATAGTCTAGTCCAACCCCTTCACTCACAATAGACTAGTCCATCCCCTTCACTCACAATGGACTAGTCCAACCCCATCACTCACAATAGTCTAGTCCAACCCCTTCACTCACAATAGTCTAGTCCAACCCCTTCACTCACAATGGACTAGTCCAACCCCATCACTCACAATAGTCTAGTCCAACCCCTTCACTCACAATAGTCTAGTCCATCACTCACAATAGTCTAGTACAACCCCATCACTCACAATAGTCTAGTCCAACCCCTTCACTCACAATAGTCTAGTCCATCCCCTTCACTCACAATAGTCTAGTCCAACCCCTTCACTCACAATAGTCTAGTCCAACCCCTTCACTCACAATGGTCTAGTCCAACCCTTCACTCACAATAGTCTAGTCCAACCCCATCACTCACAATAGTCTAGTCCAACCCCATCACTCACAATAGTCTAGTCCAACCCCTTCACTCACAATAGTCTAGTCCAACCCCATCACTCACAGTAGTCTAGTCCAACCCCATCACTCACAATAGTCTAGTCCAACCCCATCACTCACAATAGTCTAGTCCAACCCTTCACTCACAATAGTCTAGTCCAACCCCTTCACTCACAATGACTAGTCCAACCCCTTCACTCACAATGGACTAGTCCAACCCATCACTCACAATAGTCTAGTCCAACCCCATCACTCACAATAATCTAGTCCAACCCCATCACTCACAATAGTCTAGTCCAACCCCTTCACTCACAATAGTCTAGTCCAACCCTTCACTCACAATAGTCTAGTCCAACCCCATCACTCACAATAATCTAGTCCAACCCTTCACTCACAATAGTCTAGTCCAACCCCATCACTCACAATAATCTAGTCCAACCCCTCACTCACAATAGTCTAGTCCAACCCCTTCACTCACAATAGACTAGTCCAACCCCATCACTCACAATAGTCTAGTCCAACCCCTTCACTCACAATAGTCTAGTCCAACCCTTCACTCACAATAGACTAGTCCAACCCCATCACTCACAATAATCTAGTCCAACCCCTTCACTCACAATAGTCTAGTCCAACCCCTTCACTCACAATAGACTAGTCCAACCCCTTCACTCACAATAGACTAGTCCAACCCCTTCACTCACAATAGACTAGTCCAACCCCATCACTCACAATAGTCTAGTCCAACCCTTCACTCACAATAGTCTAGTCCAACCCCTTCACTCACAATAGTCTAGTCCAACCCCATCACTCACAATAGTCTAGTCCAACCCTTCACTCACAATAGTCTAGTCCAACCCCATCACTCACAATAGTCTAGTCCAACCCCTTCACTCACAATAGTCTAGTCCAACCCCATCACTCACAATAGTCTAGTCCAACCCCATCACTCACAATAGTCTAGTCCAACCCCTTCACTCACAATAGTCTAGTCCAACCCCTTCACTCACAATAGACTAGTCCAACCCCTTCACTCACAATAGACTAGTCCAACCCCATCACTCACAATAGTCTAGTCCAACCCTTCACTCACAATAGTCTAGTCCAACCCATTCACTCACAATAGTCTAGTCCAACCCCTTCACTCACAATAGTCTAGTCCAACCCCATCACTCACAATAGTCTAGTCCAACCCCATCACTCACAATAGTCTAGTCCAACCCCATCACTCACAATGTCTAGTCCAACCCCATCACTCACAATAGTCTAGTCCATCACTCACAATAGACTAGTCCAACCCCATCACTCACAATAGTCTAGTCCACCCCTTCACTCACAATAGTCTAGTCCAACCCCATCACTCACAATAGACTAGTCCAACCCTTCACTCACAATAGTCTAGTCCATCACTCACAATAGTCTAGTCCAACCCCTTCACTCACAATGGACTAGTCCAACCCTTCACTCACAATAGTCTAGTCCAACCCCTTCACTCACAATAGTCTAGTCCAACCCCTTCACTCACAATAGTCTAGTCCAACCCTTCACTCACAATAGTCTAGTCCAACCCCTTCACTCACAATAGTCTAGTCCAACCCCTTCACTCACAATAGTCTAGCCCAACCCCTTCACTCACAATAGTCTAGTCCAACCCCTTCACTCACAATAGTCTAGTCCAACCCCTTCACTCACAATAGTCTAGTCCAACCCCTCACTCACAATAGCTAGTCCAACCCCTCACTCACAATAGTCTAGTCCAACCCCTTAGCCANCCCTCACCATGGACTAGTCCAACCCCTTCACTCACAATAGTCTAGTCCAACCCCTTCACTCACAATGGATTAGTCCAACCCCTTCACTCACAATAGTCTAGTCCACCCCACCACTCACAATGGACTAGTCCAACCCCTTCACTCACAATAGTCTAGTCCAACCCCATCACTGACAATGGACTAGTCCAACCCCATCACTCACAATAGTCTAGCCCAACCCCTTCACTCACAATAGTCTAGTCCATCACTCACAATAGTCTAGTCCAACCCCTTCACTCACAATAGTCTAGTCCAACCCCTTCACTCACAATAGTCTAGTCCATCACTCACAATAGTCTAGTCCAACCCCTTCACTCACAATAGTCTAGTCCAACCCCTTCACTCACAATAGTCTAGTCCAACCCCTTCACTCACAATGGACTAGTCCAACCCCTTCACTCACAATAGACTAGTCCAACCCCTTCACTCACAATAGTCTAGTCCAACCCCTTCACTCACAATGGACTAGTCCGACCCCATCACTCACAATGGACTAGTCCAACCCCTTCACTCACAATGACTAGTCCAACCCCTTCACTCACAATGGTCTAGTCCAACCCCTTCACTCACAATAGTCTAGTCCAACCCCTTCACTCACAATAGTCTAGTCCAACCCCTTCACTCACAATAGTCTAGTCCAACCCCATCACTCACAATAGACTAGTCCAACCCCTTCACTCACAATAGTCTAGTCCAACCCCTTCACTCACAATGGACTAGTCCGACCCCATCACTCACAATGGACTAGTCCAACCCCTTCACTCACAATGGACTAGTCCAACCCCTTCACTCACAATGTCTAGTCCAACCCCTTCACTCACAATAGTCTAGTCCAACCCCATCACTCACAATAGTCTAGTCCAACCCTTCACTCACAATAGTCTAGTCCACCCCTTCACTCACAATAGTCTAGTCCAACCCCTTCACTCACAATAGTCTAGTCCAACCCCATCACTCACAATAGTCTAGTCCAACCCCATCACTCACAATAGTCTAGTCCAACCCCTTCACTCACAATAGTCTAGTCCAACCCCTTCACTCACAATAGTCTAGTCCAACCCATCACTCACAATGGTCTAGTCCAACCCCATCACTCACAATAGTCTAGTCCAACCCCTTCACTCACAATAGTCTAGTCCAACCCCATCACTCACAATGGTCTAGTCCAACCCCATCACTCACAATAGTCTAGTCCATCACTCACAATGACTAGTCCAACCCCATCACTCACAATAGTCTAGTCCAACCCCATCACTCACAATAGACTAGTCCAACCCCTTCACTCACAATAGTCTAGTCCATCACTCACAATAGACTAGTCCAACCCTTCACTCACAATAGTCTAGTCCAACCCCTTCACTCACAATGGACTAGTCCAACCCCATCACTCACAATAGTCTAGTCCAACCCCTTCACTCACAATAGTCTAGTCCAACCCCTTCACTCACAATGGACTAGTCCAACCCCATCACTCACAATAGTCTAGTCCAACCCCTTCACTCACAATAGTCTAGTCCATCACTCACAATAGTCTAGTACAACCCCATCACTCACAATAGTCTAGTCCAACCCCTTCACTCACAATAGTCTAGTCCACCCCTTCACTCACAATAGTCTAGTCCAACCCCTTCACTCACAATAGTCTAGTCCAACCCCTTCACTCACAATGGTCTAGTCCAACCCCTTCACTCACAATAGTCTAGTCCAACCCCATCACTCACAATAGTCTAGTCCAACCCCATCACTCACAATAGTCTAGTCCAACCCCTTCACTCACAATAGTCTAGTCCAACCCCATCACTCACAGTAGTCTAGTCCAACCCCATCACTCACAATAGTCTAGTCCAACCCCATCACTCACAATAGTCTAGTCCAACCCCTTCACTCACAATAGTCTAGTCCAACCCCTTCACTCACAATGGACTAGTCCAACCCCTTCACTCACAATGACTAGTCCAACCCCATCACTCACAATAGTCTAGTCCAACCCCATCACTCACAATAATCTAGTCCAACCCCTTCACTCACAATAGTCTAGTCCAACCCCTTCACTCACAATAGTCTAGTCCAACCCCTTCACTCACAATAGTCTAGTCCAACCCCATCACTCACAATATCTAGTCCAACCCCTTCACTCACAATAGTCTAGTCCAACCCCATCACTCACAATAATCTAGTCCAACCCCTTCACTCACAATAGTCTAGTCCAACCCCTTCACTCACAATAGACTAGTCCAACCCCATCACTCACAATAGTCTAGTCCAACCCCTTCACTCACAATAGTCTAGTCCAACCCCTTCACTCACAATAGACTAGTCCAACCCCATCACTCACAATAATCTAGTCCAACCCCTTCACTCACAATAGTCTAGTCCAACCCCTTCACTCACAATAGACTAGTCCAACCCCTTCACTCACAATAGACTAGTCCAACCCCATCACTCACAATAGTCTAGTCCAACCCCTTCACTCACAATAGTCTAGTCCAACCCATTCACTCACAATAGTCTAGTCCATCACTCACAATAGTCTAGTCCAACCCCATCACTCACAATAGTCTAGTCCAACCCCTTCACTCACAATAGTCTAGTCCATCACTCACAATAGTCTAGTCCAACCCCTTCACTCACAATAGTCTAGTCCAACCCCATCACTCACAATAGTCTAGTCCAACCCCATCACTCACAATAGTCTAGTCCAACCCCTTCACTCACAATAGTCTAGTCCAACCCCTTCACTCACAATAGACTAGTCCAACCCCTTCACTCACAATAGACTAGTCCAACCCCATCACTCACAATAGTCTAGTCCAACCCCTTCACTCACAATAGTCTAGTCCAACCCATTCACTCACAATAGTCTAGTCCAACCCCTTCACTCACAATAGTCTAGTCCAACCCCATCACTCACAATAGTCTAGTCCAACCCCATCACTCACAATAGTCTAGTCCAACCCCATCACTCACAATGGTCTAGTCCAACCCCATCACTCACAATAGTCTAGTCCATCACTCACAATAGACTAGTCCAACCCCATCACTCACAATAGTCTAGTCCACCCCTTCACTCACAATAGTCTAGTCCAACCCCATCACTCACAATAGACTAGTCCAACCCCTTCACTCACAATAGTCTAGTCCATCACTCACAATAGTCTAGTCCAACCCTTCACTCACAATGGACTAGTCCAACCCCTTCACTCACAATAGTCTAGTCCAACCCCTTCACTCACAATAGTCTAGTCCAACCCTTCACTCACAATAGTCTAGTCCAACCCCTTCACTCACAATAGTCTAGCCCAACCCCTTCACTCACAATAGTCTAGTCCAACCCCTTCACTCACAATAGTCTAGTCCAACCCCTCACTCACAATAGTCTAGTCCAACCCCATCACTCACAATAGTCTAGTCCAACCCTTCACTCACAATAGTCTAGTCCAACCCTTCACTCACAATAGTCTAGTCCAACCCATCACTGACAATGGACTAGTCCAACCCCTTCACTCACAATAGTCTAGTCCAACCCCTTCACTCACAATGGATTAGTCCAACCCCTTCACTCACAATAGTCTAGTCCACCCCACCACTCACAATGGACTAGTCCAACCCCTTCACTCACAATAGTCTAGTCCAACCCCATCACTGACAATGGACTAGTCCAACCCCATCACTCACAATAGTCTAGCCCAACCCCTTCACTCACAATAGTCTAGTCCATCACTCACAATAGTCTAGTCCAACCCTTCACTCACAATAGTCTAGTCCAACCCCTTCACTCACAATAGTCTAGTCCANCACCACTAGTCAGTCACACTACAATAGTCCAACCCCTTCACTCACAATAGTCTAGTCCAACCCCTTCACTCACAATGGACTAGTCCAACCCCTTCACTCACAATAGACTAGTCCAACCCCTTCACTCACAATAGTCTAGTCCAACCCCTTCACTCACAATGGACTAGTCCGACCCCATCACTCACAATGGACTAGTCCAACCCCTTCACTCACAATGGACTAGTCCAACCCCTTCACTCACAATGGTCTAGTCCAACCCTTCACTCACAATAGTCTAGTCCAACCCCTTCACTCACAATGTCTAGTCCAACCCCTTCACTCACAATAGTCTAGTCCAACCCCATCACTCACAATAGACTAGTCCAACCCCTTCACTCACAATAGTCTAGTCCAACCCTTCACTCACAATGGACTAGTCCGACCCCATCACTCACAATGGACTAGTCCAACCCCTTCACTCACAATGGACTAGTCCAACCCCTTCACTCACAATGGTCTAGTCCAACCCCTTCACTCACAATAGTCTAGTCCAACCCCATCACTCACAATAGTCTAGTCCAACCCTTCACTCACAATAGTCTAGTCCAACCCCTTCACTCACAATAGTCTAGTCCAACCCCTTCACTCACAATAGTCTAGTCCAACCCCTTCACTCACAATAGTCTAGTCCAACCCCATCACTCACAATGGTCTAGTCCAACCCCATCACTCACAATAGTCTAGTCCAACCCCTTCACTCACAATAGTCTAGTCCAACCCCATCACTCACAATGGTCTAGTCCAACCCCATCACTCACAATAGTCTAGTCCATCACTCACAATAGACTAGTCCAACCCCATCACTCACAATAGTCTAGTCCAACCCCATCACTCACAATAGACTAGTCCAACCCCTCACTCACAATAGTCTAGTCCAACCCCATCACTCACAATAGACTAGTCCAACCCCTTCACTCACAATAGTCTAGTCCAACCCTTCACTCACAATGGACTAGTCCGACCCATCACTCACAATGGACTAGTCCAACCCCTTCACTCACAATGGACTAGTCCATCACTCACAATGGTCTAGTCCAACCCCTTCACTCACAATAGTCTAGTCCATCACTCACAATAGACTAGTCCAACCCTTCACTCACAATGGTCTAGTCCAACCCTTCACTCACAATGGTCTAGTCCAACCCTTCACTCACAATGGACTAGTCCAACCCTTCACTCACAATGGTCTAGTCCGACCCCTTCACTCACAATAGTCTAGTCCAACCCCATCACTCACAATAGTCTAGTCCAACCCCATCACTCACAATAGTCTAGTCCAACCCCATCACTCACAATAGTCTAGTCCAACCCCATCACTCACAATAGTCTAGTCCAACCCATCACTCACAATAGTCTAGTCCAACCCCTTCACTCACAATAGTCTAGTCCAACCCATCACTCACAATAGTCTAGTCCAACCCCTTCACTCACAATGGTCTAGTCCAACCCCTTCACTCACAATAGTCTAGTCCAACCCCATCACTCACAATAGTCTAGTCCAACCCTTCACTCACAATAGTCTAGTCCACCCCTTCACTCACAATAGTCTAGTCCAACCCCATCACTCACAATAGTCTAGTCCAACCCCATCACTCACAATAGTCTAGTCCACCCCTTCACTCACAATAGTCTAGTCCAACCCCATCACTCACAATAGACTAGTCCAACCCTTCACTCACAATAGTCTAGTCCAACCCTTCACTCACAATGGACTAGTCCACCCCATCACTCACAATGGACTAGTCCAACCCCTTCACTCACAATGGACTAGTCCAACCCCTTCACTCACAATAGTCTAGTCCAACCCCTTCACTCACAATAGTCTAGTCCAACCCCTTCACTCACAATAGTCTAGTCCAACCCCTTCACTCACAATGTCTAGTCCAACCCCTTCACTCACAATGGTCTAGTCCAACCCTTCACTCACAATGGACTAGTCCAACCCCTTCACTCACAATGGTCTAGTCCGACCCCTTCACTCACAATAGTCTAGTCCAACCCTTCACTCACAATGGACTAGTCCAACCCTTCACTCACAATGGTCTAGTCCGACCCCATCACTCACGTTGGTATCGATCCGCGGTTTTTTGTTGTCGTCGCTCTCGTTGCAACCAATGAGCGCGCGCGTCCGGCTGTCACGTGACGCGCACATCCGGGTACCGCGGCGGAGTCGTCGTCGAGGCGGCAGTTTGCCCGCGGCCGCCTCCGTCGTCCGCGCGTTGCCATGGGCGCGATTTTTGAGGTAAAAAAAAATTAAATCTTTAAAATAATAATTATTAACTCAGTCCCACTTTGAAATCTCTCTCGAGTTGTTGACATTGTCGACAGTAGCCCCCGCCCCCCGGCCCCCGAGCGCCGAGTGAGTCGCTACCGGGATGAGTGTTTCTCTCTTGAAGCTTCTGGAAAGTGGGTTTCGCAGTCGCGGTGGGTGGGGTGGGGAGGGGGCGATATCGAGATACGATATCGATCAAGTCGCGATTATCGCGATACGATATCGATCAAGTCGAGATATCGCAATGCGATATCAACATTGCGCGTATGGGGCCGTCCATAAATGACGTCACGCACCTGGGGGGGGGTTGAGAAATGTGACGTCACATCAAAGTTGCGCAACTTTAAATAAATAAAGACAACGCGTTCTACCTAATTATATTCTTAGGTTTTTCGGTAAAGTCACGTAGGTAAAACATCAAAATTAATTAAAATAAAATAAAGATCACGACGTTTCGGAGGCAACACAACGCCGTGATCTTTATTTTTTTTTTATTAATTTTAATGTTTTACCTACATGGTGACTTTACGAAAAAACCAAGAATATGAATCCTTGCAGTCACGAAAGCTTCAAATCTAGAATTACTTAATTATACTTTTTAAGAAAAGTTTCCTACAACATCAGAGTGCACCGCCACATTAAATACGCACCACAATGACGACAATAGTTTAAAGCGATTTGAAGCATGTTTTATTTTAGGACGTCATATTTGGGGGGGGGGTCAAAAATCCTTCAAAATCGCGTGACGTCATTTATGGACGTCCCATACTGGTTGGCCGTGTTGGGTGGTGGCGGGTTTACCGACACCTCAACCAACACAGCCTCAACACTATGGGACCTCATTTGCCAGTAAAAATATGATAATTGGTTCTTTACCCTTCTATCTGGCAACAAAACTGACACCTTTTTGCAAGGAGTCATGTTTGCATAGACCGCAATACCTGCAGTCATAATACAAACAAAAGACATAACTCTGATAATGTGCACTGTCCTTGAAGTTGATTGGTCCACACCCGAGACAGCTTTCCTTCGAGCCTAGTCTCATATGGGTTGGACCAGATGACGCCAAAAGGCGCACAACTCAAGGACAATGCACCATCAGAGTATGAGAGCTCGGGGCAAGCATCTACACTATGGGACCTCATTTGCCAGTAAAAATATGATAATTGGTTCTTTACCCTTCTATCTGGCAACAAAACTGACACCTTTTTGCAAGGAGTCATGTGCATAACTCTGATCATATGCACATTATCAGAGTTATGTTCTTTTGTTTGTATTATGGCTGCAGGTATTGCGGTCTATGCAAACATGACTCCTTGCAAAAAGGTGTCAGTTTTGTTGCCAGATAGAAGGGTAAAGAACCAATTATCACAACAGCCTCTTGTGGATAACAGCCCAACTCTTCGCGTTCCACTGACGCGACGAGTTGCGGTTGAGCGCATGGGGAGTTCGTGTTATTTTACAATTGCTTCAGCCTCAAAAGTACTTAAATAGCGGTTAATATTCCTCACAAACTTTGCTTTTGCGACCAGGACACAAAAGCAAAGTTAGCAATCCACTCCATCAATAACGCTGTGTAACACATTCATTTTGTGTTCCTGGGTAGTGTTATTTCCTAATTGCTTATGCCTCACAAGTACAGAAAGTGGCTATTATTATTCACCACAAACTTTGATTTGTGACCAGGACAGTGATGGTTTGAAATGTGCCTGTTTTCAATGAGAAAGCGTTATGTGCATTTGTGTCATTCCTTCACGTGAAGTCTGTTGGGCTAAGTGCTGTGAGCGAGCGGAGTGGGGGGTCTCACTGGCTGATGCACCACCTGTGCCCCTACTGTGCCAACTTGCTGTGCTTTAGCCACCCGGCGCTCCGCTCGTTGTTGTGAGCGTCGCTCTCCGCCCTCCGTTGTTGTTGGAGGGCGACTGCCTCCAACTGCCCAGTAGCGTCCTTCACGAGCCTTCTCCACTGAGGCCGATCTTGACACCGCTGGTATCAGTCTTCGGCAGTCCATTCAGCTCCACGTCCTCCTGTACCACATCACTCCATCTCTCTCTAGCCCGTGCCGCGCCCGTTTAGCCCCTCGATCCGGCCGAACAAAAGCTGTTTAGGCATGCGGTGGCTGGGCATGCGGGCTACATGACCCAGCAACGCATCCTTGCCTGCCGGAGGAGCTCACGATGGACTTTGCCCAGATCTTTCAAGGATTTGTGAGCTCACACAATCCAGCCTGGTTAAACCCAGGATGGATCGTAGGCAGGCCAGCCTAAATGTTTCCAACCGGCGAAGATGCTCCATTAGGGGGTCCACGTTTCGCAAGCGTAGAGAAGGGAGGGAATGACCGTGGCCAAGAAACCTGAAGCTTCGTGCGGAGCGACAGACCAGGTAGTTTCCACACAGCGTTACGCAACCGATGAAAAGATATTGCCGCTCGACTGATTCGGAGTGAGACCTCTGCTGATAAACTGGAGCCGGTTATAAGCACACTGCCAAGGTATGGAAACTCTCCACTCTCTCCACAACTTCCCATCACCGATTGGGAGTTGTGGGGTGGAGTGTCCGATGGTACAAAATACCTAGGCAGGTGCTTAGTTTTGGTGGGGCTGATGGTAAGGCCCACCTCTTAGGGGCACGCTCCAGTCTCAGCAGCAGCGTCTCCAACTCTTCTTCTGAATGAGCAGCTATTACCAAATCATCGGCATACATAACGTGGTTGACCAATAGGGAGCCATCCCTTGATCGCACCCGGGCATCGATCAGCTCCCATTATATCTGTACCAATGGAAATTCCCCGGTACAGCTATTGAAGGCTTCACGAACTACGCAGTCGAAATAGATGTTAAATAATGTGGGAGCCAGAGGACATCCCTGTCGCACCCAAGGTGTACAGGGAAAGGCTCCGACTCCGGCCACGTAGTTTACCGGGCCGCTCACCATCATGAAGGTCCTTAATGATCGTGAGCAGAGGTCAGGGACTCCGAAAGCACGAAGACAACCAGAGCCCAGGCCTACTGATGGTATCATAGTCCTTGACCAGGTCAATAAAGCAGAGATGTAGGTCTTGTTGGAATTCCTACACCTCTGTTGTAGCAGACGGACAGAAATATGGCATCTGTGCAGGACCGCCTTTCCTGAAACCGCATTGGGGTTCCGCAAGCCTCTCCTCAGCGTGCCTCGCAAGGCGATGTTGAATAATCCTTGCCAGGACCTTTCCCGGCACACTGAGGAGTGAGATGCCCCTGTAGTTGTTACAGTCTGTGCGGTCCCCTTCTTAAAGAGGGAACACCAGGGCATCCTTCAATCCTGCGGTACCGTCCAGCGGTCCAGACTGTTGTTATGATGTCATATAGGACAGTCTGTGCACAAACGCCACCCTCCCTCAGCATTTCGCTTGGGAGATCATCTCTGCCCGGTGCCTTTCCTGGTTTCAGACTCCGGATCGCCTTCAGTACTTCCTCAACAGATGGCACCTCAGCCAGCCACTCACAGGGGTGACCTCTTCCAATATTTGAGGCACCGCAGCCTCAGCAGGGTTATCACTTGTGCCATGATGTTTTCCTGGCTGAGAGATTTTCCTCCCCAGGACCTCACAGAAATGCTAATCAAATCTGCAAACCTGTTCCTGGGGTCGGAGATTGGATCACCGTTTTTCCCCTAATGATGGTAATAGGTGTGGCGCTGCAGGTTACTTTTTGATGGAGTTAAATAGTGATTTGTGATCGCGGGCCACTGAGGCAGACTCCATCTCCTCAGCAACCCGCGACCACCACCATCCTTGCAGCGCCTTACGGCTCTCCGAACCTCCGAGCGAAGGCTGCGGTAAACCTCCTCATTCTCTGATGTGGGATGCTGTAGCCGATGAGAGTGAGCCTGTCGCTTTTTCTCAATTAACCTGAACACCTCTGGGGTTCTGGGAGGTCGGAGCGTACCCAAAGCAGCCATTGCAGCTGATNAGTCACAGTCAAAGCCCATTTCCCCTCAACATCAGGTGGAGTGGGGGACATGCAATCTCAGCTGCAAGCGATGATGNAATTCTCTTGCAACTTTCACACTCACTGAGACCACACTTTGGAATGGGGTCTGGGTGTCACCCACACAGAGAATCAGGCGCATCTTACAGACTATGGTCAGAGGCAGACAGCTCCACGGTAGGTCCTGGTTCAGACATAGGCTCGCACTGCTGGTCCGTCACATCGTACACAGACACACACACAGACACACACACACACACTCTCACACACACACACCTCTCACACACANACTCACACACTCTCTGTGTGTGTGTGTCAGAGAAGACAGCCCTCTCAGANCGCTCACANCTGAGAGACACTCACACACACACTCACACTCTCANTCTCACACACACGCTCTCACACACACTCAAACACACTCACACACACTCTCNGTGTGTGTCTCAGAGAAGACAGCCCCTCTCACGCTCACAGGCGACTCCGCCCGACACGCTCCCACGCAAGCCCGCACACGCTCAACACGGGCCACACACAGGCGCACACACACACACACCACACACTGCACCACACACATACACACACACACATACACACTGTNCACACACACACTGTCACACACACACACACCACACACACACACTCANCACACACATACACACACANCACACACACACACGTCACACACACACACATNCACACACANCGTACACACACACACNTGTNCANCACACACACACACNTCAGTGGCACACACACATACACACNTGTCANCACACACACACACACACACTGCAGCTCACACACACTCANCGGGCACACACACACACGTGCAGTGTCACACACACATCACACACACACACGGTCACACACACACTGCACGGGCACACACAATACACACACACCGGGTACACACACACGTGCANNGGTNCACACACACACATACACNTGTCCATGGCAGGCACACATACACACACACAGCANACACACACACACACACACNTGTCCAGCAGGNACACACACACGTGTCACAGGCACACACACACTGTCCANCAGGCACACACACACAGGCACATGTCCAGCAGGCACACCACACGCGCTGTCCAGCAGCACACACACCATACACTGTCANACACACATACACACACATACACTGTNCANCAGGCACACATGAAACACACACACTGACAACACACACACACACTNCAGGCACACACACACACNTGTNCAGGCACACACACACGTGCAGGCNTACACACACACACTGTNCAGGCGCAGGCACACACGTGNACACACACACGTGCAGCGGACACACACACATACACATGCAGGCACACACACACACACACAGATGCAGGCACACACACNTGTCANCAGGCACACACACACACGTGCAGGTNCACACACACACACGTGNACATACACACACACACGCACACACACACACGTGCACAGGCACACACACACACACGTGCANCACACACACACACGTGCAGGCACACACACACGCAGGCACACACACACACTCACGGGCACACACACACACACACGTGCAGNCACACACACACGCAGGCACACACACACACACTCANCANGTACAACACACGTGTGCANCGGCACACACATGCACATACACACATCACACACACACACNTGCANCGGGCACACACACACACTGTCAGGCACACACACACACGTGCAGGCACACACACACACGTGCACAAGTCACACACACACACACGTGCANCGGGTACACACACACACGTGCAGGCACACACACGTCAGGCACACACACACACGTGCANCGGGNACACACACACACACACGTGCAGGCACACACACACTCAGCGGGNACACACACACACACGTGCACAAGTACACACACACACACACGTGCAGGCATACACACACCTCAGGCACACACACACGTGCACGCGGGCACACACACACTGTNCAGGCACACACACACACGTGCAGGCACACACACACACGTGCACAAGTACACACACACACACACACGTGCACGGTACACACACACACACGTGCACACACACACNTGTCANCACACACACACATCANCGCACACACACTGTCANCAGGCACACACACAGAGGCGTAGCTAGGATATTTTGCGCCCGGGGACGAACTATAAAGTTGCCCCCCCCCCCCCCTGAGAAAGCTGTTCCCGATGTCCTAGATCAGGAGTTGAGTCAAGTAAGATACCGTAGTACTTGTTTTTCCTGATATCACTCAACAATTGGTTCTTTACAGTCGACGCAAGTATGTGGATAAATTCATTCTGGATTTCCGGTGACAAATAAGAAACTGATCCGGATTTTCTCCTGCGTGCTGTACGTGTTTTGCTAACAATGGGTCATACTGCGCAACGAGTTTGATCAGCGCGATAATTTTTCCAACATTTTATCCGCATTCAAATTTTCCTCGTGGCCACGTAGTGCCAAATTTTGTGAAACCAGAAACTTAATCCAGGTGAGTATTCTTTGCAATATATCTCGCCAACGTTGTTTTTCCAAAGGAATCTGAGCTTCAACCACTGCGTCAATTCCAGTACCATCAATTATCCTTCGTTCGGTTTCCTTACATGTAGTAAAAGCTGTGGTGCGGTGGCTAGGATTGTTTTCATGAGAATTTAGTTTTTCTGGCTTTCTCCACTTGTTGAAACCGTTTGTTAACTCACACGAAGCTCGTGAGTTGGAACTCGATGATGTAAATAATAGACAACAAAAACAGTAAGCAGCTTTATTGATTGGTGAATATAATAGCCACGAACGATTCACGTCCTCTCCGTTCGCTAGTCGGCGTTTAAACCATGCTGATGTAATTGAACGTGCGTGGGCTGCTCGGTTGCTGCAGCCGCCTGGAGCGTGGTGTCACTAATAAGAACCAAAAAATTAACCCGTAAAAACAAAGTTTTTCACTATAAATCCTTTATATGCGTGGCATCGGTTTTATTTTATTATTCATTTCTGTTTTTCTTGAGTAAGAGTTTCATTTTTATCACATTGGTATTTGAAACGGGCGGCTAGAGTCCTCTCGTCTCTGGCTTGAGATGGCTGCCACCTATGGGTCAGATGTTTGCCTGCCACCATTAAGCAATTTGTAATTAAATATTTTAAAAAAATCCTAAAAGTGTAAATTTTGGAAAAATTTTCACAAAAATAAATTGTCACGCACAACGAGTCTGTGTGCATAATGTCAGCTCGATTGGATCACGGAAGTGGGTTAAAAAACGACCGAAAGATTTTCACGGTCGTAAGCACGCAAGCAAGCAAGTGAACTTAATATAAAGGATTTAAAAATAGGCCGTCGTAGTTTCCGCCACCAAAAAACAGGCCAGTGACTAAGGCTGAAAGACTGCGCCTGTCTGTTGTTTGGGACGTTCTTCCATGTAAGTTCTTAATAGGCGCGCATACCAAAATGTAATTACATGACATGTAGGCTGTGTGTGGCGGATATATAAACTTTTAGGTTGAGGTGTAGATTTGTGCAGTAGTTTCAGGCTGCCGTGCCCGCCGCAATCAGTTATGTAACGTTGTAACCCTCATTTTGGCGCCCTTTTACCTTGGCGCCCGGGACATATGTACCCCCTGCCCCCCCCTAGCTACGCCTCTGCACACACACACACACACGTGCAGCAGGCACACACAAACACACACGTGCAGCGGGCACACACGTGTGCAGTGGGCACACACACACGTGTGCAGCGGGCACACACACACACACGTGTGCAGCAGGCACACACACACGTGTGCAGTGGGCACACACACACACGTGTGCAGTGGACACACACACACGTGTGCAGTGGGCACACACGTGTGCAGCGGACACACACACACACGCACCTTCAGCGGGTACGTACATGCAGCGGGCACACACTCACAGGTGGGGTGGGTACACAGGTGGTGATGGTGTTACAGCAGTAAGTTGTGGTGGTGGTTGTGCCATGTGTGTGTTACCGTGCGTGTGTGTTACCGTGTGTGTTACCGTGTGTGTTACCGTGCGTGTGTGTTACCGTGTGTGTTACCGTGTGTGTTACCGTGTGTGTTACCGTGCGTGTGTGTTACCGTGTGTGTTACTGTGTGTGTGTTACCGTGTGTGTGTTACCNTGTGTGTGTGTTACCGTGTGTGTGTGTGTGTGTGTTACTGTGTGTGTGTGTTACCGTGTGTGTGTGTGTGTGTTACTGTGTGTGTGTGTTACCGTGTGTGTGTGTGTGTGTTACCGTGTGTGTGTGTTACCGTGTGTGTTACCGTGTGTGTGTGTTACTGTGCGTGTTGTAGGAATGACGGCGCCGGTCTCCGGCGCTCTTCCTCTCACCGGGTTCCAGCCAAGAGCCGCTCCACCTCCTCCTCCTCCACCTCCTCTTCTTCCTCCTCCACCTCCTCCACCTCCTCCTCCACCTCCACCTCCTCCACTTCCTCATCGGCCTCATCACGCTCGGTGCACCGCCACCACCACCACCGCCACCACCACACCGCCGGCGCTCACGTGGCAGCCGCAGCCGGCGCCGTGCCCGCCGATGCAGCTGCTCACGGTGCCGCTCACCGTCACCACCGGCACGCCGCTCGCGGGCCGCTCACCCTGCTCACCCTGCTCACCGCTACCGGCGCTCGCCCAGTCGCTCGCGCAGCCCTCGCCGGAGCCACCGCCGCCGTCGGTCACCGTCACGCTCACCGTCACGCTCACGCTCAACGTCGCACCGGTGAGCGCCAGCGTCGGCACCGGTGCGTGGTAATGTCGCAGGTGTAGAGTTGTTACGGAGGGCAAACAAACACACCAGGGGTGGTTATGCCCGCACGCGGAAGGGTGCCTACATCCACGTCCGCATCGGGTAGCCTGGGGGCTCAAACGGCGCTGTGATCCCCACGGCCCCACCCCTCGAGGGGGAGTTGCTATATAAGGCGGTGAGCCGGTGGGCTCGGGGTTCAGTGTTAGCTTAACCCAGTGAAGAAGGAAGACCGGCTAGATAGGCCCTGGGACTCCCCTGGATCGCCGTCCTTCTAAGGACCGACCAGGGCAAGCCAGCGGCGTGGCCCCGGGAGCCCAGAGCCGATGTTCTTGTAAGAGCCGGTCTGGTGACTCAGGGTGCCGTGATCCCAGCTTGGCCAGAGCTGGGTCAGCTAGCCTCCCTAGCTCTGTAGTGGAGGACCTGGGAGTAGGCTAGCCGGGACAGAGATTGTGGGACCTCCCTGTTATACGGGTGAAGGGGCCGATACCCCTTCGAGTGTTGTATACCTTGGCCTGTATGAGTGGAACGTTAATAAATAAGTGTGCCTCCGACTACGTCGTCCACGTCTCATTGAACCTACTACAACTGGAGTCAGAAGTGGTCTTCTAAAGATGGACACAAGACGGACGGCTCGTACCAAGGAACCTGGGGAGGAGGACACCTCGGCCGACTCGGAGCCTGAAATCGCCGAGGCGAATCGAGCAACCGGGGCCGAGTCACCCACACGCAGCGGCCGGACGGGTGGGACCGTCGGCTGACGGGCTGCGGCTGGCTCACTCCCGCCTGGCGAGCTACTCTACGCGGCAGCCGCCACGTTGGAGGAAATCACTCGCCTGGGGGTGGAGGAGCAGCACGGGGCGACGTCGGACGACAAGCAACGCCAGTTCCCGCCATTTCAACGGGGCTGGAGGTGGATTTGCCGCCATCAGTACAGTGGGTGCTGAGGGCAGGCCGGGCTACATCAGGTGACCGACAGTCGCCGACCAGAAGCCGCCACGTCATCAACAGCGGCCGGCGAGCGAACCAATCAGCGGCCAGCGCGTCACCAGCAGTGCGACCGCTGATGGCGCCCGCCTTCCCGCCGATACGTACGGATTGGCGGGAACGACGGTTGGTGATCTACGGCTGCGGAGGCCTCGTTCCGCAGCGATTGCCGGTCCTCAAAGAATTTGTGGCGGAAGACGGCGACTGGGAGCCTTCCAAAGATGTTTCCTCGCCCACCAAGAAATGTCGCGATGGACGGACGACGAGGCGCTACGCGCGCTGCGGCACGCTGGACAGTGATGCCCTCGCTACCCTCACCTCGGCGCCAAGATCGGCGCGCGCCACGCTAGGCGGCGCTTCGACTCCTGTCTGCAGTCTACAGACCACCTTCCGACTGCAGACAGCTGTTTTACGATCGTCAGCGGGGCGCCAAGGAATTGCCCCTGGCATACCGCACGCTCTCCTGGCCTTGGCGAAGACGGCTTTCCCGCGGATGGACGAGGAAGGGGTGGACGCCATGGTGCGAGAAGATATTGCTGTTGGCGGACGATTTGACATCGTCGTCTTGGCGCAAGACGACAAGGAGATGTGTTCCCTGCGGGCCACACGGCACATCCACGCAAACTTGCTGTCCCAGCGTCGCAAGGCCAGCAAGGCGGCGGCAAGCATACATGGCTGCCACCACCCTCCCATCGGAAGAGGTCTGCGCTGTGGGTCGCCGACGAGTGGAGATCCGGGGCCGGCCAGCTCGGGACNGGCCGAGCCACCAGGATCAACCCAAGCCGTCTGGGCGCTCACGCGTGCTACAACTGTGGCTCCGGGGCCATGTGGCTTCGGGATGCCGGGCTCCTCGACAGCGCGGTGCGACGCCTCGGCCGGATGACGCGCCTCACCCAAGGCTCCGCAGAAACTCCGGCAAGTCGTGGCACCCCACATGTTTGGCCTACACACACACCTGTGACACACGCACTGCAACGAACGGGGTCAGAAATCGCTGTCGTTGCGTCGAAATGTGCCACGATGGGAGGGCGTTCCAACCGGGCCAGTGGTCTGAGTTGGCCCATCGCGTTGTTGCCGCGTCGGCGGGTCGTCGGTCGTTGTGGGCATATTGATGGGGTTGAGGTGCGGGTCTTAGTTGATACGGGGCATCAGCGACATTGTGTCCGATTAATTTATAACATTCTCCCGTTCAAAGCCGTCTTGCTCCCGTTGATGTTCCGTGCTATGCTGCCAACGGGGGCTCGCTGGCATTATCGGACAGATCCGCGTGCAAATTTGTATTGGGACATCAAATTATCCGGGCCGGTATTGGTCTCCTCCTCGCTGGCAGTTCCGTGCTTGTTGGGGACGAACTTCTTGGCCAAAATGCCAATTCGAATCTTGATCGACCAAGGCTGCATCGAACTCCCATCGGGCCGACGTATGATGTTCTTGTCTTCCCCCACTACTGTCCGTACGGTATTTGCGACGGTACAAGCGCTGGTTGCGAGGACGGTACGCGTACCGCCGGAGCTCAGATGCTCGTGCCTCTTAAGCTGCGGCGACCATTCGCTAAGGGATTGGGGATCGGGGTGTTCTGTTGGGACCGTCTAGGGCCGGGGTCAACGGACCTGATTTGGTAGCGGCCCAGACCATTGTGAAAGGGACGGGACCTTCATGCGGTCCTCAATGTTGGGTTGCGAACGGCTGTGGTTCCTCAAGGACCGTGCTTGCGCACGCAACGCCGGCACCCTGTGAGGAACCGTCATTGGACAGTGAGCACCGTCCTCGTCACAACCGCATTCGGACCGTGATGAGGGTGGCTGGATGTGCTTTGCGCGGGATCATCGGACCTGTCCGACTCGCAGCGTGATAGGCTACGAACCCTTCTGCGCGATTTTTCCGACGTTTTTAGACGACACAAATATGATATTGGCTGTACTAAACTGCTGCGACACCATAATCCTTTTCGGTTGAGTCCCGCCGAAAAGGATCATGTCAAATCGGCCGTAGACGACATGCTAGCTGCGGATATATAGCCCCTTCTACCAGCCCTTGGGGTGCTCCCATCGTGTTAGTTAAAAAACACGACGGCTCATTGCGGTTTTGTGTTGATTTTCGTCGGCTAAACAATCTCCGTAGCCGACGCATATCCGCTCCCTCGGATGGATGAATCGCTTGACGCCCTGGCGGGGCGCGGTTCTTCCCACGTTGGATTTACTGTTAGGGTTCTGGCAGCTCCCTCTGATGATGAATTAAACCTAAAACAGCACGGCCTATTCCAATTTAACCACTTGCCGATGGGCTCCACTCAGTGCTGGCAACTTTCCAGCGATTAATGGAATTGGTCCTGGCTGGGTTGCAATGGGATTCTTGTTGATTTACTTAGACGATATCATCGTCTTTAGTAAAACATTCGACGAACACCTCCAGCGGTTGCGGGCTGTTTTTCCTCAAAATGCGGGCTGCTAATTTGAAATTCAAGCCGCAGAAATGTCATTTGCTCGCGAATCGGTGCGGTATTTGGGCCACATTGTCGGACGGTCAGGTATTACCACAGATCCCGCCAAAACGCAGTGTGTCACCTCCTGGCCGACTCCCACCTCGGTGGGGAGGTCAGGAGTTTCATTGGATTCGCGTCGTATTACCGACTGTTTGTCGCCGATTTCGCGACGATTGCTAAACCCTTACATGCCTTGACATCAAAGGGGTCAAGTTTCACTGGGCCAGGAGGAGGAGGCTGCTTTTCGCTGCCTCGGACGCCCTAGTGGGGGCCCGCCATTAAGTTATCCCGACTTTTGTAAACCCTTCTTGCTCGATACGGACGCAAGCAACACGGGCATTGGGGGCGTGCTTTCCCAGGTTGTTGGGTGCGTAGAGCATGTGGTAGCATACGGCAGTCGGGTTTTGTCTCCGGCGGAACAGAGGTACTGTGTTTACTTCATTCAGCAATATCGCCCATATCTGTACGTCGCCATTTCACTGTCCGCACAGCTCATGCGGCGCTGCAGTACGCCTTGCGGGTTCAACAGCCATCGGACAATTGTCCGATGGTTGGAGATTCTCCAAGATTTCGACTTTGAGACTACATATCATAAGGGCATTCGCCACACGAACGCAGACGCTCTGTCGCGTTTGCCGCCCACCTCCGAGTGCGCTTGCCTCCTGGGTTCGGGGCGTTGCAGACCTCCGAATGTACTCTCTGATTCGATCCTTGCGGCCGCCGCTGATGCGCCTTCAATTGCGGGTCCTATTGAGCAAGAAGGGAGGGATTCTTTGCTGGGATTGTCTGTTGCGGAGTGGGGCGCCTCCAAATAGAGAACACTTCCTCCTCGCGATGCGCTGTTGCATCGGGGATCTGGTCGGGGGTGGAAAATGTCGACTCGTGGGGGTTGGTCCAGGGTCTCTTGATGCATTGGGACGGGAGATCCGCCGCCACCGGCTGGTGTGCCTTCCACACTGAGGTTAGAGTGGTGTGGGCTGCTCACGAGCGACTCCTGCACCTGGGGACTCACAAAACCCTTGCCATGCTCCAGCTGGATTTTTCTTGTCCGGGCATGGCAAGGGACGTGGATGATCTTGTAGGTCTTGTATTCAGTGCGCGCAACGGAAGCCACCAGCAATGGGGTCCAACCCACCATTGCAGTCTATCAATGTTTCCCGGTTAACGAACTCGTCGCGCTTGATATTCTGGGCCCATTCCTCACTACACCTAGGGAAATAAATACCTATTGACCGGGGTGGAATATTTTAATGGCCTATGGCCTGGCCCTCGCCAACCAGTCGGCAGCAGCCATCGCGGAGGCCTTTGTCCAGGGCTACGTCCTCGACAAAGGTGCTCCGGAGCGGCTGCTGACCGACCAGGGGAAAAATTTCTCGGGTAAACTTCTCCACGAAGTGTGCGAGCTCCTGGGTACGAAAAAAATGCGTACCTCCCCATATCATCCGCAAACTTACGGGATGGTGGAGCGTCTGCATTGGACTATCACGTCCATGCTGTCTCACCAGGTGTCTGAATCCCAGACCGACTGGGACCTTCATATTCCGGGGTTTTGGCGGCCTCCTCATGCGGTGACCGGATTTTCGCCTTTCTTCCTAATGTACGGTCGCGAGGCTAACCCGCCTGTCGCGACTCAGCTGCGGATCTCCGCGCCGCATGCGCAATCCAAATTGGCAACCATGTCAAATTCAACATCTCTAAATTGACAGAGGCGCGGGAGGCGGCCATCCAAAATTCAGACCTCCGCCAGAGGGCGAATGAAAGGCTCAGGCTGGGCTGGGTACATGTGCTCCAGTGGAAACCGGGTGACAAGGCGTGGTTGCACTGTCCCAAGTTCCGCTGGCAACCTCGTCCAAGCTGTTGCGGCCGTGGCGGGGGCCCGTGGAAGTGGTGCAGGGCTTGCGGCCATAATGTGTACGCATCCGGTGGGGAAGCGTCGGTGGTTCGTGCACCCTCGCGGTTGAAACCGTTCGTTGCACCCCATGTTCCTACGACACACACACATGGCCAAACATGTGAGGGGTCCACCGACTCCCGGAGTCCGACTTCGCTGCATTCGCCTGATTTGCCACTGACTGTTCCACCTCCACCAGGATTGACGTGCTCGCAACCGCCAACCCCTCCCGGGGGGGTCGGGGGTCGCTTGTCGGTGAAGCCAGACCCTCTCGCACCCGGACTATTGACACCACCGCCGGGCCGGCCGGGCTGCCCCTTGTGACGGCCCCGCTGCAAGAACGTGCGCTAAAACATGCAGGCTTTTGTAAGGTCGGCCGCTCGTGCAGCCCTTGCTGGGTCGCGGGGTGGGGGTGGTCCTTGAAATTGTATATATGTTGGTTTCTTAAGGGATGGGGTATTTATTGGGGGGGGGGGGGGTGCGTCGGGTTATTTTTTTTCTCTCTCGGTAGTGTTGTTACTGTTGTTGTTGTTCTTGTTGTTGTTGCTGTTGTTGGTGGTTACGCGAGGCACACACGGGTTTGGGGGGGGGATGCATTTTTATTGTGGATTTTGTTGCAGCCGGGACGGCTGCGGGCTGTACAGGGGGTGTGATGTAGAGGTGTTACGGGAGGGCGAACAAACACACCAGGGTGGTTATGCCCGCACGCGGAAGGATCGGTTAGCCTGGGGGCTGTAACGGCGCTGGATCCCCCACGGCCCCGCCCTTCGGGGGGAGTTGCTATATAAGGCGGTGAGCCGGTGGGCTCGGGGTTCAGTGTTTAGCTTAACCCAGTGAAGAGTGAAGACCGGCTAGATAGGCCTGGGACTCCCCTGGATCGCCGTCCTTCTCAGGAGCGACCAGGCAAGCCAGTGGCGTGGCCCCGAGAGCCCAGAGCCGATGCTCTTGTAAGAGCCGGTCTGGGAACTCAGGGTGCCGTAATCCCAGCTTGGCCAGAGCTGGATCAGCTAGCCTCCCCTAGCTGGAGTCTATAAACTGAGTTGCAGCTGTGGTGACTGACATGGGGAAACGAAACGTCATGTCTCTGATCGTGTCCGCGAGCACAAGTCAGATTTGAAACACGGCAAAATTGAGTCTTCCGCCGTTGGCGATCATTGCGACAACGCGGTGGGCTCTCAGGAGATTGTTTTCTCCGAGACTAAGGTGCTCTGCAAACCCTCTGGCTACCATCAAAGGTTTGTACACGAAGCCACTTGATGCAGCAAATCTGGCTGTGACGGTCCACCTGATGACAGAGACTTGTGTTGCCTCCGAAACGTCGTGATTTTATTGTTTAATTTTTATTAATTTCATTTTTTACCTACGTGACTTTACCGAAAAAACTAAGAGTATGAATCCTTGCAGTCACGAAAGCTTCAAATCTAGGGCCAATACCCCTTCGAGTGTTGTATACCTTGGCCTGTATAGAGTGGAACGGTTAATAAATAAGTCTGCCTCCGACTATGTCGTCCAAGTCTCTTTGAACCTACTACACGAGAGTGGTGAGGGTGGTGAGGGTGGAGAGGGTGGTGAAGGTGGTGATGGTGGAGAGGTGGAGAGGTGGTGAGGGTGGTGAAGGTGGTGATGGTGGAGAGGTGGAGAGGTGGTGAGGGTGGTGAGGGTTGAGAGGTGGTGAGGTGGTGAGGGTGATGAGGGTGGTGATGGTGGAGAGGTGGTGAGGGTGGAGAGGTGATGAGGGTGGTTAGGGTGGTGAGGGTGGAGAGATGGTGAGGGTGGTGAGGGTGGTTAGAGTGGTGAGGGTGGTTAGGGTGGTGAGGGTGGAGAGATGGAGAGGGTGGTGAGGGTGGAGGGGTGGTGATGGTGGAGAGGTGGAGAGGTGGTGAGGGTGGTGAGGGTTGAGAGGTGGTGAGGTGGTGAGGGTGGTGAGGGTGGTGATGGTGGAGAGGTGGTGAGGGTGGAGAGGTGATGAGGGTGGTGAGGGTGGAGAGATGGTGAGGGTGGTGAGGGTGGTTAGAGTGGTGAGGGTGGTTAGGGTGGTGAGGGTGGAGAGATGGTGAGGGTGGTGAGGGTGGAGGGGTGGTGAGGGTGGAGAGGTCAGTGGTGTGTGATAAACATCATCACGAGGGAGACAAAGGAGGCCTAGCAGGCATGGTGCTGGCCACCCACCCACCCCCTTCGTCACACATCGTCACAAATGTCTGACCCCCCCCCCCCAGGTGCGTGATGTGGACGGCCTTCATAGGTGCTCACTAACAGCACTTGCCCCTACAGTCCGTTAGAGGCTACACGGGGTACCTTTGTCTTTGTGTTCCAGCCACGGTCGTAGCCGGGAGCGCGACCACCACCACCACCACGACCACCACCACCACCACCACGACCACCACCACCACGACCACTACCACCACCACGACCGGCATCGCAGCTCCAGCCGGGGCTCCAGCCGGGCTCAGCCGGGCTACCGCAACTCAGCCATGGAGGCACAGGAGGCGCTGGCTCGCCGGTATTCTTCACCACTCACCAGTCGCCACTCACCGCTCACCACTCACCACTCACCGCTCGCCACGCACCGCTCGCCACGCACCGCTCACCACTCACCGATCACCACTCACCACTCGCCACGCACAACTCACCACGCACCGCTCACCACGCACCGCTCGCCACTCACCACTCACCAGTCACCACTCACCACTCACCGCTCGCCACGCACCGCTCGCCACGCACCGCTCACCGCTCACCACTCACCACTCGCCACGCACAACTCACCACTCACCACTCACCGCTCGCCACGCACCGCTCACCACTCACCGATCACCACTCACCACTCGCCACGCACAACTCACCACGCACCGCTCACCACGCACCGCTCGCCACTCACCACTCACCAGTCACCACTCACCACTCACCGCTCGCCACGCACCGCTCGCCACGCACCGCTCACCACGCACCGCTCACCGCTCACCACTCACCACTCGCCACGCACAACTCACCACTCACCACTCACCGCTCGCCACGCACCGCTCACCACGCACCGCTCACCGCTCACCACTCACCACTCGCCACGCACAACTCACCACTCACCACTCACCGCTCGCCACGCACCGCTCACCACGCACCGCTCACCGCTCACCACTCACCACTCACCACTCGCCACGCACAACTCACCACGCACCGCTCACCACGCACCGCTCACCGCTCACCACTCACCACTCGCCACGCACCGCTCACCACGCACCGCTCACCGCTCACCACTCACCACTCGCACGCACAACTCACCGCTCGCCACTCACCAGTCACCACTCACCACTCGCCACGCACAACTCACCGCTCACCGCTCACCACGCACCACTCACCACGCACGCTCGCCAGTCACCACTCACCAGTCACCACTCACCGCTCACCACTCACCAGTCACCACTCACCGCTCACCACGCACCACTCACCACGCACCACTCACCACGCACCACTCACCACGCACCACTCACCACGCACCACTCACCACGCACCACTCACCACGCACCACTCACCACGCACCGCTCGCCAGTCACCACTCACCAGTCACCACGCACCACTCACCGCTCACCGCTCACCACGCACCACTCACCACGCACCGCTCGCCACTCACCAGTCACCACTCACCACGCACCACTCACCACGCACCGCTCGCCAGTCACCACTCACCAGTCACCACTCACCACGCACCACTCACCACGCACCACTCACCACGCACCACTCACCACGCACCACTCACCGCTCACCACGCACCACTCACCACGCACCACTCACCACGCACCACTCACCACGCACCGCTCGCCAGTCACCACTCACCAGTCACCACTCACCACGCACCACTCACCACGCACCACTCACCAGTCACCACTCACCAGTCACCACTCACCACGCACCACTCACCACGCACCACTCACCAGTCACCACTCACCGCTCGCCACGCACCGCTCGCCAGTCACCACTCACCACGCACCACTCACCAGTCACCACTCACCACGCACCACTCACCACGCACCACTCACCAGTCACCACTCACCAGTCACCACTCACCACGCACCACTCACCACGCACCACTCGCCAGTCACCACTCACGCTCGCCACGCACCGCTCGCCAGTCACCACTCACCAGTCACCA